>QYAJ01000133.1:165834-242704 GCA_003988865.1 Phialocephala sp. D728
CCCTCCCCACCCAACGGGTAATAAAATATCGATTACCCTCCCCATGGGCACCCACCCATGTGGATACCCTTGGTCAGCCGCAACCCGTGCCGCGCTCTACCAATGAGGCCCACCCATCCGGAACGATTGCTTTTATGCTCTTGATAGCATGGTCCCAATATATGAAGACCTCAAGGGGTGCCTTGCTACAACCCTAGCATTTGGCGGTATCCACCTCGCAGCACGGAACTTTACATTCCCTACCTTCGTCGAGCAGAATCTATGGATATATTCTAGCATAATCTGTACAACAATTTCTATGACATATTTTTTGGTCATGAGTCTTGTGATAGTTATTACATCGCTCCTAAAGATTGAGATTCCGGGCCTTGAAGAGGCGGCGACATTACTGTTCTGTTTCCTATACATTTTAGCACGCCTTTTCTTGCTTGTTGGGATTTTCCGATCACTTTGTTTTCTCCCTCCTTCTGCGTATATAGCGACTTGGGCATCGAACATTCCTCATCTTGCTTAGCGAGACGTACTGGCTTTCTTGGTCTATCAAATGGTATAAACGAATTGTTTTATATTGTATATTTTGCCAATTATTGCACCTTCGTGTAAATCGGCGGCGATCCAATACAACTACGGTTCACAAACAATGCACCGATTGTGCGAATTGCGTGTCACTTCAGTAATGTCGCGACGCTGAAAGATTGATCATAGACATCACAAAAACCATGCTTGTCACTCCATATGTTCCGTTACCTTACTCGACATTCTTCAGGTATAGCAATATTAAACGCTAGGAATATTCTGAGCTCAGCAGTAATATATTCAGTATGGCGATATATCATGATATGAATTTTCTAGGCGTCGGCTGGCGAGATAGGTTTCCTCATTCGTCAGACTACTTAATCATTGGATCAGTGGTTTCAGTTTGCGGATGAGCTATATGCCACATTTGCAGCACTTCCAGACATCTTTACCTCGCAACGCGGTCAGTGTGGGGGATGGGATTCATGAAAGAGCAAAGCAGGGGTGCTGCGGATGCTGCGGGGTGCGGGGCGGGTTCCAACGTCTTGGTCTGTGCCAACCTGGAGCTTCTACACTGCGTCCATTTGGTCAGGAATACGAGGCTATATTTTGTGCTTCCGACCAAAACAGAGAGAATCTGATATTGTACATACATACAACCTAGCCACCAAAAACGGAACAGGTCAGTCACTACCCATGGTAACGGTCGAAAAGATTCCCGCATTGACCTCAATTCCAATCTCACGCCAGCACCGCCCACCGCGCGTCCCCAAATTGTCTAGCCTTTGTCCGGCAACATCCGCTCTTTACCTCTCCCCACGCTCTTAACGGCTACCTAGAGCATAATATCCCATCATGGATAGCACGCAACCTATCAAATCAGCTCTCGTTGTCGGAGGCTGCGGCTCTCTCGGTCATCGAATCGTCGAGGGGCTACTCAAGCTTGAACCACCACCTCAAGTCTCTGTCTTCGATCTGCAGACCAAAAACAACCGGCTTCCCTCCGTCGAGTATTACAACGTCGATATCACAACGAAAAACGAAGTCCACTCTGCACTCCGCAAAGCCCAGCCACAGGTCATCTTCCATACAGCATCACCGCCACCTAGTCTCTTGGACCTCGATCTTTACATGAGGGTCAATGTCGGTGGTACACGGAACCTGGTTGAATGCGCAAAGGTACACACAGATTTTCGGGCCGGCCCGTCGCCACCACCTCCCTCGTTGGCGGGCGGAGTCACGCCGCAAAACATGGTTCTGGAGAATTTGCTCCTGATTCATAATTCAAGAGTGTTTTCTGTGGAAGCAATGCTGACAAGTTCTCCATGTAGGAGCTCGGTACGCAAGCATTTGTATATACGTCCAGCGCCTCCGTCGTTCATGATTCCGTCAGCGATTTGATCGAAGGAGATGACAACCTACCTCTCCTCTATCTGCCAGTCCAGAGAGAAATCTACTCGCACACCAAAGCGCTCGCCGACCAACTCGTGCTCGATGCTAACAGCACGATCAAAGGTGGTATGCTGACCGTTTCAATCCGACCAGCATCAATGTTCGGAGAGAACGATTGGACTTCCAAAGCCATGGTCGATAGTGCGGCAGCCGGGAAATTCAAATTTCAGATGGGCAACGGCAAGAACATGTTCGACTGGACCTATCAGGAGAACGCGGTCGATGCACATATCCTCGCCGCTCAGGCTCTACTGAGAAGCTTCGTTGAACCGCCACCTGATGACATGCGTGTTGCTGGCGAGGGATTCCTCATCACTAACGACGAGCACATGCCGTTCTGGGACTTTGCGCGCGCGATAGGGGATGCGGCGGGGTACCCGACCAGAATAGAGGAGGTGCGGGCTCTGCCGAAGTTTGTGGGGCTCGCCATGGCGGTTATTGCAGAGTGGTGGGTCTGGATCACTTCGTTTGGACGTCAGAAGTCAAGAATGAATAGGGTTGCGATTAGGTATAGTTGTATGACTAGGACGTATCGGATTGAGAAGGCGAAGAGGGTGCTAGGGTATAGGCCGCGGGTCAGCTTGAAGGAGGCTATTCGGCGGACTGGGATGTCTTTTAGGAAAGAGTCTAAGAAAGAGTCGTGATGGAAGTGCAGTGCACGTGGTCGAGTTGATGAATGGTAAGGAGGGGAGTTTGATTGCGCATGCACGTGTTTGTGAACTTTTTTTTACGTTTTATAATGATTATAGACTAGGATATAATTCGTTAGTGTTATGAGGCGAATCTTCCGCGACAGGTGTCGGCAGGCAAGAGAGTTTCTTGCATTTATCGCACTTCTTGTGGCAACCTGGGCACGTAGTGTTAAGTTAGCTAGCATTAACTGTATTATAACATTTGTAGTATGACTAAAGTTTCGTAAAAATACCCATATTGGGCAGCTAGGAGGCATGTGCTGGGAGAACTTAAGTACATAATTTAAAATGGAAGGATAGAACTTATGACGCACTTTCAATTCTCCCATCATTACCTCGAGTACTTTATAAATATCCATGGTATCCCAGCCTTCAGCATTTTAATCTTGCTACAATGTACTACAGATAGATCTTCATAAATGCGAATAGAATAAAGAAGTTCGTCAAGAAGCAACAGCTAAGAATTAGCTCTCTGTTATCTCTACTTCCAAAAGTGTCTGCCAGCTCCAATTTTTCAACGTGGACAATAATCAGAGTAAGGATGAGGAAGATGATAGTAAGTGACAGAAATACAACGGCAACCTCGCGAATCTAACTCGGGTTAAGCCTTCATTTATAAATTTAGCTCATGTTCACATGAATCTCAGTTTAAGTTTGGTCTGGATAGAGTGGATTAGCCTAATCTCGGCACTGCATCTCGATATTGGAAGGAGCGAGCTGATATCCAATTATTATTTGTTTTAAAGTTTTAGTATTTGTGAGTGAAAGATTGGATCGGTTTTTCGGTTTCTGGCAATTTTTAACTAGAGGGACGCAATTGAAGTTCGCGAGATGGCGGTTATCGGGGAAGGCCATATTGAATGGTTGAGATCTGAAGGGCCAGAGAGAACTGTGCTTGTGAGTGAGTGGGGTGTATGAATTGAGGGGAAATGGTGGTTTACTAGGTTGAGAGTTGGGGGCGAATGATGAGGCTCAATAATAACGACGACAAATTGGCGATGTTTCTCGTACCCTGCACACGAGGAATCTACGTTGAAATGCAGCTACTGACACAAGAGAAATTTCATTCCTAATATTTCCAGGGCACGTCTCAGACCTATACCCGTATTCAAACCGCACCAACCTTATCACCGCTGCTCGCTATCCTCTTTTCGACATGTTCATAACTAGCTAAATTTACTGCGTGAATACTCAAAAATCCAAGCCCGGGGATGTCAATTGTCGGTGTGCTAAGCTATGCTGCTAGAAATTTTATCCAAGTCCACATCACCTAATGGTAAGTCTCTGGCCTAGTGAGGCATGTACAGCTCATTACTCAAACACCTTAAATCCTAACCTAGTGCAGACTGATAAGAACAGACCCCGTGGAGAGTAAGTCTTCCAAGATTCTCCAAAGTCCGGAAATGGCCCTTAAGATATGGCCGCCCAAGGATGCTTCTTTGGAGAGTCCAATCCTAAAGAATCCTGTTGGGTGGAAATAACCTGTGGAAATCGATCCAAGGCGAGGTTCCAAATTTCCAAATGACCGTTGCGTGTACCAGCAGCTAAATGCTCAGGCTATGGTCATCCTGGAGGCGTTGGAAAGTCCACCCAAAGAGACCTGCTACTTAAGAATATAATCCACGGCTGATCCAACATGCAAAACGACCACTGTGCCCGTACACGAGCGGCCAGATCTCAAGGAGACGCCGGCGCCTAGATTCTTGCTCAAGAGCAGTTTTCACGTGAAACAGGAACCCCAACCTCCGATCTCCTATGAGTCCTTGATTTTAGAGACTCCTCTGATTCCGAGTCTTCATACCAATATCTAGACCCAGTATCTGAATCAATGTGATAGTACTGTTCCACGGCGTCATCCCAAGTCCAATAACCATCTGAACGTGGCGAAGGAGCTGAGCCTACCGACGAAGCAACCGCTGGCTCATTCGACTTCGCCCTCACCCTTCTAACTCTAGGCAAACCTGGATGGTTCTTCACCCGCCGAGGTCTAGTGGATTGATCAATGGAAGAACGATCAGATCCAGTGTGTGATCTTGGGCTATGGTTGAGTAATTCAGTATTCTCGGTATCCTGCTCCAGAAATTTCTGTACTGGGTAGGATGTAATTTTGCCATGACTCCTAGGTATATCTGCTACCCTTGACATTTCAGGCGTGAGGTTTCTACTAGCATCCGTAGATGACTTCAAATACTCCGGAACCACATGGCTCTCGCTGTCATGGTCTAAAACCGTCCATTTATTGGGCAAATTCCCATCTTTAGTCCCAGACCGTATACTGCGCTCTTTCACGACCTTTGGAGAGTTCGAAACATCTTGCTCGGTTATGTTGCCAGAGCTTGATAGAGGCTTTTCTATAGCTTCTGCAGTCTTCATCCATGGCTTGTCTTCAAGATCAACTCTTGGCTCTAAATGCTTCGCCTCTGGCGATAAAGCCTCAATCTCCTGTCTCTCCACACCTGCATACGGATCGTGTTGCTGCTGCTGCAGTGAGTCGAAATGGAACTCTTTCAGTCCATGGTCTAACGTATCAGAAGACACTAGTGTAAAATCTGAGGTCACCCCAATCCTTCCCTCTTCGGGATTTATTCTTTGTGCAAATGGTGTCGAATCATGATTGTTTTGCGGGAGCGACTTCCCAATCAAAAGCTGATCACTTTGCACCAAGTCTTCGCAGAGTCTGCGATTTAGACTTTCTGTGTCCGTAAGTGGCGACTTTGGTTCTTCTGAGACACGAGACAATTCTGGTCTCAGACTTTCAGTCCTATCAATTTCTGTCTGCTCCTCTGGTTTAGGAGGGCCATTTCCATGACTTTTCTCATTTTCGCAGCTTGAAATGCCTCTCCACTCCGAAGCTGGATGCGAAGTAGCTTTATTTGTGGCACAATTATTTGCCGCGGGCGCTGGAGAGGAGGTTTTCGTAGGAAATGATGAACTGCGCGGGGTAGCTTCATTTGTAGCAAGAGTATTCGTGGTAGGCATTCGTGGAGACAATTTCGTAGGAACTGACGAACGTCGCGGATTGTCTTTTGATCGATCGAAAGATCCGAAAGACATTGTTCTAAGCTTTTTTTGCCACGAATTTGTGCGTGGTGTGTAGTGTTTTGAGAAATCGAAGGACGCATTGAATTCATGCTTGGTCCCTCCCTCGAAAGGGCTTGGATAGTCTGGAAACATTCCTAGCCCGTCGTGCTTTCCAAATATCACATCACAAGGCAGATCTTTTGTAATTGTGAATCGGCATTTGTGTATATACGGTTTCAAGCTGGTGCTTCGTTTCCGCCAACATACTTCTGCTGTGCCATGTTCATCAATATGGAGGCCCAACTTCTTCGCTAGGGCTTGCGACAAATGGTGCCGATCGTTGACCGGTATATATACTGCCTCTGAGGGCCATGGTTGCGATGAATCAATATAAGGGGGCTTGAACATCTCGATGTCCAGCTTGAATCCGGACTTGATCATATCAGTACTGCCCTGTCCATGTGAAGGATTGATGTCTTACAATGCTTTTGTGCCTTTTGGGATCGCGACCGAAGAAACGACGCACGCGGTCCATTACCATGGCTTCAGCTCATTTGCAATGCTTGAAAGGCTTTGGCAGCATACAGCACACAATCGTGCGGAGATATAGAGGATGCATAGACGTAAAGAGCCTCGCGCGAGGCAGACAAGGCAGTTTTCGTGTTGGGCACCAGGGGATCAGCCGCAGCTGTGGCACGTTTTATGAGGCGAGGCTCGCCCGAGCCCCCACAGCCTTGCACTTAGCTGGTCCAATGCCTTGGATCGTCGGACGTTTTGCACTTGCAGATGATGATCGCGATACACTCAAATCAGCATATATCTGCAAACTCAAGTAAGGAAATTGGCAACGAGACTTCCCTTATCTGTAGAACTAGTACTGTACGTTTGAATGGGACTCAACGCGACGGTTGCGGAACAGATGCCTCAGGCTGGAGTATACGAATGAGCCTTGCCGCAAGCCTCATCGTTCGGCCTCGAGCAACTACAAGACGAGCTTGATCGGGCGTAAAAGTGCTCGTGAAGTTTTTCTTACGTTTCACATATTTTGCGAACCGCCTGTAAGCGTAATACCTGGGTGGAAGCGGGGCGTAGTGTTCCGTGTGCATGTCTAGTCTTTAGTCCTTCTAGCAACACATCTGAAGCACTACGAAGAACAGGCTAAGGGTACACGCTATTCCTCTAGGTCACAGGCTTATCGTTCCTGCGACTTGCAGTAAAGAGGCATTTAACGTAGATTTCAATAGTATACGTGTGTTTTGACGTTCTGGATTGTTACCCTGCTAAAGGGATAGCAGACGAGTCAGGCGAAGAGGAATTCTTCTAGAGGACAAAACTTTAGTTCTTGAAAAGATATTACAAGTTTGAATTGAGGGTACTGCTCGTGCTTGAATGCGGATGGTGTGCACGAAAGCAGTAGCAATCTTGTTCCAGATGTGATGACTTGCATAAGGACCCGTCCTTGTACAACCTGAAAGCACCTATTTTGGCAAGGTTTCAACGCCACTGATATCTTCAACCCGTATCTTCGATATGTGTTTATGCATAGCGGTTGTGACGATCGGTTATCTACATTCTGCAAATCCCGAAGAAATCGCAAGGCCTCTGTTGACATATGAGATACTAAAACATGCTCGAAAGAGCTTAAATTATTTACGAATATTGTGATGATGTTATGGCTATAAACTTGAGTTATTGGAATTGGAAGTCCCTATAAATACTACTTGAACACTTGCAAAACTAAAAATAAATTAGCCTTTTGGTTCGTCGCACACGGAAGTAAACTTACGCAGCGGAGGCTGCAAAAATCTCTACGCGGCGGGCTTTCGTAGCAACGGCGAGACAACAGGAGAATAGAATTGTGAAAGCACAAACTAGCCCGAGTCTTGCCTTTGCATTACTCACATAAGACAGAACAACGATAGACAGCAAAGGCGCAAAGGATGAAAACATAGTTCCGAGAACATTTGTGATCGTCTCGATACGGCGATCTTCGTAGTGATGCAAGTTGCTGCGATTGTCGCCCACTGGGGGATTCTCAGGATCGATCGGAAGCGGTGCCTTCGAAATCACGATCAGTTGTGTCTTTTGATACAACTAGCACAACAATACAAGGAAACTCACTCTCTTACGCCACCGAAGCCAGTGATAAAATGTGAGAAGGGGGCCGGTGACGAATTTCGTGAACAAATCGTCTTCTCCATGGCTATCAGAAAGGATGGCTAGGTCGCTCTGGTGCACCTCTTCATACACCGAGGGCTGCTCAGAGCCTCCTAGGTCACGGCCAAGGAAACCACAACCACCTCCCATTACCGGGCTTCTGATCCAGTCATGCAGTACAGCTCGTTCTGAAGGTTTTGGTTGAGGGATAGAAGCGATTTGAGAATATTGTGATATAGCGGTATCTGAAAGTACGTCAGATCTCAACATCTGCGAGAAATGAATTGAACTCACAATATTCTCGTAGCTTTGCTCTCGTGGCAAGCGCAACACTCCATTGCTCACCACCAAAGTCTCGCTGGTGGGAGCTGTGGAGATGTAACCAGTCTCGATCATAGAACTGCCTCTCATCCGTCTCGAGAGCATCTTTCTTAGCGATTGAATTGAATTTGGAGTCTAAGTCGCAGAGCTCAGCCTGCAAAAACAAAAGATCACGAGTCGCAAGGTGTTGGTACTTCTTTAGGATAGGATGGTGTTTCTCAGTCATAAAACTCGCTAACTTCGTATAGCCTGACATTAGGACATCTGCGTAATTCTAATGCTTCAAATTTGAACCACAAGGAGGCCTCTTTATTTATGGAAGACACGAGGCTGGCAATATCCCGAGCAGGCGCCCTCGGCAGACCTTACCGAATGAACGTTTCCAACATGATGACAAATCGACGCCCAGCTCGAGTGGGAGCTCGATGTAAGTACTTTGTACTTCAACTAGATGGTAAATATGGCTCAAAATGAACCTCCCTCAAAACAGTGGTTAGCAGATATCAGGGAACTTTGAGATCTAGAATTGAAGCAAGTCTTAGACAACAGGAGGATACTCACAGCATCGCAAGATGTCCTGTAGACATGACCGTTGCAATCAAAATTCTGTGACTGTGACGTTGGAACGCCTATCGGCAGTTTAGCGCACAGATAGTAAACTTCCTCATCCCACCACCAAGATCATCGAATTGTAGTGTAGACTCTGCTGTGCGACTACAGAGCTTCGTTTTTGAACGGATAACCATCACACCATCGACGAGGGGGTCACATTCATCTGCTTCACATTTACGCAGACTCCTTGTTCTCTCTCTCGTCCTTCTCCTCATAACAATCGCATTACGTCGATCTGTTTGACCAAGCGTGAGGACGGTGCAACAGACGAATTTGTCGAATCCATTCCCCATCAAAAGTCCATCATAATGGCTGAACAATTTTCAGTCCCACAGGCGAACCTGCAGATCATGGTAGGTTGTGACTCTCCACCGTCGGTCAGAGACGCTGCAGAAGCTGTTCGGCCAGTTACGAGCATTGTGCATAAAGTGCAGCAAATATCACCAGCAGTCGAAGGACTCAACTACTCAAAAGCTGCCGATCCACTCGGTACACATACTGTTGCGGAACCGTCACTGGGTTTGCTGCACGGATTCTTCACCAACTACACTATGCGAATGCTAGAAGGGCTTGCGGCACTTCTGCCCACTCCATTTTCCATCCCCATTGAAGACTTCGCCATAACGGAGCCAACGGGAAAGCCCCCGGACAATCAAAATGACGAATATCCACTGCCGCAGAGGCTATCTGATGAATTCCATCGTCTTTTGATGGAAAGATCCGAAGGTCCCCACTTGGCGAACCAGAACAGCCGAGCTCTCCTTCATCCACAGTTGGTTGGCATGATCGAGTCGGACGGAAGGAGCATACGGAGTGAAGAGAGCGAGGATGGATGCAAATACAAAGTGTATGTCCATGTGCGAAATCTGGATGGTAGAACTTGGAAAGTTCCTGTCCTTGTCGACACCCAGTCTCCCAAGAGCTTTATAAGCCGAAGAACATATATGGAGATTGGCCCATTTAGAGAAAGACCCCTCCCAGAATCGAAGAGAGAAACATTTTCAAGCGCATTCGGAAACGATCAGACTGAACCTCAGTCGTTCATTGAGGTCTGGTTGGAATTCTGGGGCATCGAGTTGCAGGACATGGAAGCCAAGCTTAGAATTATGGAAGGGGCTGACAAGTTCGGAATCATACTTGGTCGAGACTTCATCAGCAAGTACAAAAGGAAGACAAATATCTCCCTGCTGGTTCTGCTAGAGGATATAATTGACGATACCGCAAGCTCAGACACTGGCACAACACTGGTCGGTGCTCTGCGCCCGGTAAAGAAGACCAAAAGTAAGTGTATTCTTGATCGCGCAGAAAGAATCTGGCTAACATCATACGAAGAACAAGAAGCAATTGATGAGGAACACCAATTGAGAACAGAACAGAATCGCATAGCTCTATATGGGAACATGCTAGGCTCGGCCTCAGTCTCATCTCGAGCATCGATGCCAATCGAATCAGCACGTACTCCAAGTGGCAGTAGTGCAATCCAAGACAGCGCTGGGCCTTGGTCAAGCCATTCAGCAGGCATTGCACGTTCAAACAGCGATTTCCGACAATCCACCCGCCAGCAGACAGCTGATCGCGATCCCGAAGACTTCGCTGCTGATTGGCGAGACAAGATGACAGTCAGGACTGATACTTCGTCTACCCAGTTTACACAGTACTCCTTCGGCGGACAGAGTACGGCGTCCTCCATGTCGAGCTGGGATGGCCCAACAGCGCTGGCCGAAAAGCCGTCCGAACCAGCTTCCGTGCCAACTGTAAGATGGGAAGACGATGCCACTGAACTCAGTCTATGATCGTAAGTCAATTTAAGCTTTCCATAGACCCATAATAAATCTTCTAAGATGATTTCATCTTTTTGGGGTGAAGGACTAACTGTTTTCGTTTAGAATACCCGACTTCAAAGCGCCGTCAATGTGCCCGCTACAAATCCGTCTTCTTTCCACCTTTCGATTTTTTTTCAATTTTCTTTCGATCTTCTATCCCCTCGACATCTGCAGCGCCTCAACTCACCTCACCTCGCGGAAGAGCGAAGCCATCAATAACGAAATCGCACGACGCAGACGGTTCATGGGTGTCACAAAAAGTTGCGAGTACTTCCCACGGCTCCCCGACAGCTTCTCAGCACGACTCCTCCGAACCACGAACCTACATACGTGCATAGATAAATATCCAGACCGTATCCCGGAGGTGGCATTGCATCTGGCGCACGCATTTCCTTTCTTGTTCTCTTCTGGTGAAAATATACCCATTGTTGTTCCGCTTTCGAGTGGACATTTTTCCCTTTTTCTTCTTTTCTTTTTTCAGTCATCGTGCTGGCTGGCTGTATCTTTCGGAGGATACTGGATGGTGGATTTGGAATATCTGTGGAAAAGGAATATGGATGGCGTGTGATGGTGTATGGAATGGATTTGACGGACGATTTTACGAAGGATTGGATCATGACCCTTCATGCAGGACTCGTTGGATTTCATCTTACTGGCAGGCAGTAGCGTAATGAACCTTTTATTACGATGCAATACCCCGGTCTGTGTGGCCTGAAATTAGCGTTGCAGCAGTCTGCAGTCACCCTCCCGAGAGAGTCACAAGAGTCTAGGCACGATCCCCTCAAACAGCCAAAATCTGCACACTAACCTAAATTCGAGTTCTTTACGGCCAAGCTGAGATGCAGGACGCTACTACCAGCTACATCGTGAGGAAGACATGTCAGCTGCTGCCTTGCAGCAACTTTCAACTCTTCCGTATATCACCCAATCATCTCGACACTCCAATTATCCAATCGGTATATCTTCCTTCCAAATAGGTCCTCGATTCAATAATCACCCGTATTACCACCACTTCGCTAGCTGTAGGTCAGTCTCTGCCCCTGTTATCAAGGAGAAGCATAAGAGTAGCCACCCGCCGCCATGGCACCGGCTCTGCTTTCACAAGATCGAATTTTCAGGCATCTACAACTCCAAAGAACTTGCTAACGTTTGCCTTCTTCTTCTCTTCTTCCCCCCCCAAAACTATCACTCTAGACCAACGTTCTCTCACCTCGGCAGATCTCCTACCTTACTCGACGTTCTTACTCACAAACCAACAACACTCCTCCACCTCCTCAACCTCATCCTCGCCGCTCCGCAACTCAAGCCCATCCTCACCACCACCGCATAACTATTCTCTCCATAACAAGACTACACACTTCCGTCTCGCAAACGCTATCCGTCACACAAGCTAAGGCTCTGGCACAACACACGTCTTGGATGCAGACGGTGGGGCCGGAGACATCAAGTGCGCTGGTATTGGTGCTGGTGTAGGAGAAGGTGGATGTGGATGTGGATGTGGAGAGGAGACCTGTGCTTGGTCTGATCGATGAAGAGGACGACGTAGTTTGGATCTCAGTAATTCCGACAACTAAACCGCTTAATGTGGCCTGTAAAGTTGTAAGGGTATACGGTAAGGTAGGTATGAGGAGGAGCATGAAGCTTAAGTTACATTCTGACCTATTTTCGAAGCAGAATATCAAAAGGTGAGTATGGAATGAGACCAGGTGAGATGAGCTGAGTGATTCTCCATTCTATCCTAAAACCTTTCCAACTTCAGAGCCTTTCTATTATCTCAGTCTAAAGACCTGCCATCGTATCACAAGGCTCTGAGGCTCCGTCACACCGGACGAATGAATTACGAGTGGAGAAGTCCTCCGGACATATGCCGCGCGATCCCCTCTGTTAGGTCGGGAAGATGAGCTATGAATAGAATCAAAACCAACATGGCTGTTTCTTGTATGATTTCCCCGACTTTAGCTACTCTAGGTATGCTGTATTCGACCCGAGAGTAGTCGGTGTAATTTGGAGAAATGCCTTCTCGCTAGCTTTGGATTGTTTAGAGTTCTTCAATCATGAGTTTGGTATCTTGTCTTCTGGTTATCCGTTGATGAGACGATCTCCTCCTGTCTACCGTCATGAGATGGGACTGGAAAAGGTGCCGATGGGACTAACGGTAAAACCATTGGGAGATCGCCTTCTTGGACGTGGATAGATTCTGAGGTGTCATGTATGTCACACCATGTCATGCATGAGGAGAAGTTGTACGACCTGTTGTGTCCCCTAGAGGCGTTGGGTTGCATTTCCGTGTGAAATATAGAATGCTCAACACTGGAAAGATGAGTCGAATAGTGGAACTAGAGATAAGAGAAAGTAACTAGCTGCAGAGATTGGACGGAGAAGATATTCAAAGTCGTGGCTTGTGTACATGGTATCATTGAATGAACTCCTATCTAAATGCTGTTCCACATCTCTTCTTTTGCTAACTATACGCGTATGCTCTGCCGATTTGCATCGTATCCTACAATTCCTCCTTCTCTGGCATAGTCCACCCACTATCTTCGCTAGCCAAAAAAATAATAATTTATAATTCTTCCTTACCTCCAAGTCGTGTGTCATATCCCCAGAATCATAATAAAAGCACCCCGATAACTCCAAGCGAAAAATCCAGTAATCATTTCCAATCAATACAAAGATGGACTACGACTCCCAGCCGTACCACCACACCAGCAACCGGTGTCTGAACTATGCTCAACCTGCACCACCACGTCAATGCCATGTAGCAGCAAGAAATCCCTCGTTCGTTCCTTCACATCATCCAAATCCGAACCACGCGTAGCAATGACGTGAATCACTCCCAACACTTGCTCATTCTCACTCTCGCTATTCGTATTCTTATCTCCCATCCAGAATCTAGGGACGTTATAAGATTGCACTCCGCGAAGATCGCTGACACCAGCTAGCGTGTCACGGAGCGTGTATTCGATCTGATCTGAAATTGTGAGAAGGAGTTTCTTGGCGGAGGATTTGAGCAGAGGGATAGAAGAGAGGAAGATTAGGATGGCGATCACGCATGATGCGAGCGGATCCCAGCCATTGAATCCAGTGAGATATATGAGCGCTGTTGAGACCATGACTGCTGCTGAACCCATGGTATCGGCCAAGACGTGAAGGAAGATGCCGTGCATGTTCTCGTTTTCGTGAGAATGGGCATGAGCGACATGAGAGTGGGCTTCCTGCTTGGTGGGCGGGGAGTCAACTAGTAGAGAAGAGTGAGAGTGAGATGAATGGTCGTCGTGATCATGGTCATGCATGTGATCATGATCGTGGTCGTGACCGTAATTGTTATGCATGTGCGACTTCTCGTCCGAGTGAAAATGCGAATGTGAATGGTCGTGGGAATGGCCATGGTCGTGTCCTCCATGATCGTGTCCATGATTATGTCCATGGTGGCCAAAGCATGCCATGCCCACCAAATTGACAGCCAGTCCTAATCCACTGACGACGAACAATTCCGCAAGTCGTTTCGTCTCTCTTCCTTCCACAAGTCGTTCTGCTGCCTCGGCCAAAATTTCGACGCTGATAAGCCTATTTCACATTAGCATCAGAACGCAAGGACTAGATTCAAGACCGTGTTACATCAAGAAAACCGCGTTTCCAAAGCCCGAAAGACTCTCAATTTTTCCAAACCCGTATGGGAACCTCTCGCTGGGCGGCCACTTGCTAGCCATTGATGCAAATAACCCAACTCCCAAGGCGAGACAGTCAAAGAACATATGTATGCTATCGCTCAACAGTCCGAGTGAATCAGTCAAGTATCCGTAGAAGGCTTGTACGAGCATAAATGCAAAGTTAAGACTGGTAACGTTAGCATGCGTGCTAAAGTGCAAGTGAAGTGTGCATACCTCATGAAGTAGAATATCCTTCGAGAGTCTTTGTCTGCCATTATAGTATGTAGTAAAGGCCATTGTAATACAAGTGGTAGAATGAAGTTCGTAAATCTCGACCGCGGCTCAACTGGCGAAGAGTGGGGATGTAGATGTTTATGATCGTGAGGTATGACATTAACTGAGTTCAATGAGGGCTCGAAGGCTTGTATCTGCGAAGGCGCAGGCGATAATTTATAGCCCTGCTTCTCGAAGGTGGCAATCGGTGGTAAACCATTGCTATTTGGTGGTGTAGGTAGATATCCAGACTGCGAAAATTCCTGTTCATGGCTATGACTGGGGCTATGGCTATGATTGTGTGAATGGGTATGATCGTGATCAAGATGTGTGTCTGAGTGTGCATGCGAATGCAAGCTGCCGTTCGAGCGCTCCGTCTTCAATGTCCTCGGCGTGCTCGCAGGATACTGTCGGCTCGGCGAGTGAGAGTGCGAGTGAAGATGGCCATTGTGTCCATGGCTATGGGTCATCGCTGATGCTGGCAGAGCATAGGTTGAAGCCATGCTCTCGCTATCAGGGCGTGCAATCGAGCTATGAAGCCCGCGCGGTGGTGGGCTCTCCCCGCATGTGTCTCGTCAGAGTCGTGAACTTGTAATCTCTTTTTGCGCCGAGACAAGGTTTTACTCGGCCAGTGATATGTACCTATACTTGAGATGGTCGATAATATGCAGCAAGCAAAGAGAGAATTGGGAGATCAACCCGAGGTGGGCATGGGCGTCCGCGAGGGTATTCTGGTCGTTATCGCAAAGAGAGGGGATTGGCAAGGTGTCAGTTGTGGAGGAGGAGAACTTGGAAGGCCAAGGTCACCTCGGATCGTCTGTTATTGATTGATTGTGCCCCTGACTTTAGCTGGACGCACACACGCGCTTCGTTGATAGGCTAAAACGTCGTCATTTTAGGGGCTGGCCCGCAACTGCCAGGGTTCCCCGGCCTTACGTTGGACCTTTCCAAACGAGAGGCTACCACTTCACAACACCAAAAATTATATACTCCTGTCCTTTACATCTGTACCGTGGCAACGATCGTGTGCGAAAGGTATCGATAACATTCTGGGCATTTAAACATGAGCTGCATCTGCGACGGTATTTCTAGCGATTTGGGCAACTTAGAAGCCACGTCGTCATAATGCTGGATTTACTTTTGACGCTGGCAGTGGTAGTATCCACAGCCTTCACTATTCTGCTCCTCGTGCTGCCAACTCGGTACGTCAAACATTCGCCTCCGAAGGCGACCGCGACTGCATCTGCAAATGAACCCAAGATCTCCGTCCAAGTGCTGGTTCTCGGAGATATTGGGCGTAGTCCCCGGATGCAGTATCATGCTGCGAGCATCGCCAAGCATGGTGGCAGAGTGGATGTAATTGGATATCAAGGCGTGTAATGCAAAATCAATAGTGGACTCTACTAACGATTTGCACAGAATCTACACTTCATCCTACCCTTGTTGACAATCCTCTCGTCACAATCGTACCTTTGCCTCCTCCACCACCTCTCCTTCGATCGAAAGCACTTCCGTTCATATTGGCAGGACCATTGAAGGTTTTATGGCAGATATGGAGTTTGTTCTATACCTTGAGCTATGTGACTCGACCGTCTAGGTGGTTGCTGGTGCAGAACCCACCTTCGATACCAACTCTTGCCATAGCCATGATCATCTGCTTCCTGCGGAACACTCATCTGATCATCGACTGGCATAACTACGGCTGGACAATCCTGGCAGGCACACGAGGAGAGAACCACCCTTTCGTCATTATCTCAAAATATTACGAAACAGCTTTAGGTAGCTGGGCACCTACGGCATCCTTTACTGTTACCCATGCCATGCAGAAGCAGTTGCGGAACAAGCCGTACAACATACGATCGCCAATATTCACATTGCACGATCGACCAGCCGCTATATTCCAACCTATCAGTAACACGGAAGCTAGGCAAACTTTTTTGCAGCGTTTGCCAGAAACCAGCAAGTATACTGTGGATATCATGGCCGGGAAAACGAAGCTTCTAGTAAGCAGCACATCCTGGACTCCAGACGAAGACTTTAATCTCCTCCTTGAAGCTTTGTGCTCCTATTCAGCTTCAAGTCAGACACTTCCACCAATCTTGGCAATCATTACAGGCAAAGGACCCCAGAAACAGATGTACCTTGACCAAATAGCTTCTTTCACCAAAAGTTCAAAACTGCAAAACGTTACGATTTTGACGGCATGGTTGAGTGCTGAAGATTATGCAACCCTCCTTGCATGTGCAGATCTCGGCGTTTGCCTACATATGAGTAGCAGCGGTGTAGACCTCCCAATGAAAGTTGTCGATATGTTTGGAGCCGGACTGCCTGTTGTAGGGTATGGCAATTATGAGAGTTGGAGCGAGCTTGTCAAAGAAGGTGTCAATGGTCGAAGCTTTGTCACGAGTACAGAATTAGCCAAGGTGTTGGAAGAGCTGTTCAGTGACGTCGAGGGAAAGCAATTATCGATACTTAGAAGAGGTGCTGTGAGTGAAGGAAAGAGGAGGTGGGATAAGGAGTGGGATGAAGTCGCTGGGAGACTGTTCGGCTTGTGCGACTGAGATCTTCGAGAAATACCCATTCATTCAGCCCTTCCTAAGCTTTACGCGATTCGAATCATCTATAAGTGAGGAAAGCGCCTTTGCCCTTTGCCCGACTGCACACCAGGAGTATATCGCGTGCCGAGCAATTTCCCTAACGACAGGCTGAGCGCAATCTCAGTCAAGATTTCGACGGTATCAAATCGTATTTGATCAAGTGTATGTGATCTAGCTATCATGTGTATCATGTGGCTTATCACATATTTCAACTCTCCATAAAAAGCTCTTCATCGTACATTGCTAGGTTCCTTCATGAAGCTGTTACCCTCCTCCGCTACCAACAGGTCTTGCAATACCACTTAGGTTTACAACACCACCCATACCAGTCTTTCTCTCTCGCTGGACCCATCCCGGGACCTCCTCATCTCTCTGCTCTATTCTCGCCTTGTTAAGAAGCACCTCCCATGGAATCGGAAATCCAGCATTCAGCGGCCCATCTTTTTGCTTTGATCCTATTATCGCGAATTTCCCTTGTGCGTGGCTCATAAATCCATGTAACAATCCTTGCATCACGAGGCTGGCGATGATAGATTCAACATCAAACATACGCGGCATCTTGTTCCCGAATATGGTCCCATGGTGAGGAGACAACTTCTTTCGTCCTGCTGGAGGAGGGGCCAAAGAGGAACGCTTCATGAACAGAGAATTGGTATGTGAACGCCCGTTCTGCATAGCTGTCATGTTGTCGGACGGTCTGGTCCAGCCTTCGAGGACTTTTTGACAGTATTGAGTGGCGATGAGCATGTCGCTGATGTTGAGGACAGCAGCTTTGTTGGAGGTCGGATCCCAAGGCCAGGAGTAGGTGAGGAGGAAGACTCGGCGAGCGAGGGAGCGCCAGACAAGTGGTTCACAGCGAGAGAGCAACGGCAAGAGAACGCCATAGTGAAAGAACCACTTCTCATTTCCAGATTGTGGGCCAAGGGCGTGCTTGAAGGCTATCATATTGCCCTTCTTGATGGCGGCAATGATGGGAAGAAATTTGGGGAGGAGATCAGCGGCTTCGGGACGAGAGGCGAAGTGCTGGGAAGGAAATCTACCGAGGATCATGTTTGCGGAGAAAAGGTAGATGAGAATTGCTCGTCGGTGGGAGATAAGCTTAAGATGGCATTGGTTGTAGGCGGATTGAAGGCAAAGCTGGGCGTAGAAGAAGTGGCCATTGGAGAAGTGGTATCGGCCGAGGAAGTAGAGGAATTGAACTCGATGACTCGCAGGGTATAGACCAAGTGGAGGAGAATTAGCGGATATATTTGTGAACAATTGATTTGCCAGTCGCGTCTTCCTGCACTGTATAGACTGTTAAAATTGTACTCATCGCATCATTTGGGATGTTCGTACCTGAAAAAGAAGCTTGAGAACCATGTTCGCGAACGAGTAGATTCCCACTTTCTTCCCTTCTGGCCTCCCGTCCCTGCTGATACCATTCCTATTGGCAGTTCGTTCAGTCAAACAGATTGTAAATGCTCGCTGAATCAATTCTGCTGTCGCCTCAACCAGCGTCTTCCTTTCTCCTTGGTCGGCATCCATGACTTTGCCCAAGTCACGCGTGAGGTCCGGTCTCTTATCCAACATTGTCGCAAGTCTTGCTAGAGTCGAGCATAATTGGATTGTAGCTGGAAGCATGACAATTCCCAGCGAAGCATTAGACATCGCGGTGATGCAAGAACTAGAAGCGTTACTACATTGCGCAATCCACATAAGATGGATGAACTTACTTCGCCAGACTACTCAATTGCTCGTGGGTTCGCACCAGATCATCCATATTCACATCTCGCCAGTATTCCAGATACTCCTTCATGAAGGCAAGGAAGCCAGGCCATGAACCTCCCTCATCAGCCTTGTCATCGTCGCTCAATGGGACCAATCTTTCAATGTGTCGCTCGAGTCTGCCGCCGTCTCGCCATGATGTCTTCAGCTCGAGGCTGAGTTGTGTAAATTCGTCGGGAAGAGGAGGCTCGACGCGCAGATATGCTTTCAATTCCAAGTCGTTCTTTGTCTGGAGGAATCTCGAGATTTCAGCGAGGTAACCGTCGAGGATAGCCATGGTGACGAGCGCGGTGTTTGTATTTGGGAGCCATTCAGTGATGCTGAAGAAATATAATTATAAAATATTCACGCTGCATGGTCCCATATTCACGAGCAAACCCTTGGTATTGTGTTGGTTTTCCTGAGCTTGACGAGGCGGACAATAGCCACGAGCAAGGCTGGTGAATCTTGAGTTGAGCTGGAGACTAAGCCCAATTAATACTAGCTCAGTTGCGTGCTGTAAAATGGTTCTCCAACGTGATTTCCTAACCCTCCTCATCACATCTCTACTCATCAGCGAGTGCTACAGGATTTCTCAAGCTTGCTTTGATCTGCTTGCCGAATGATCAGAGTCTCCTCGTTCCACTAGACTTGATGGAGGCGAACCTGTGTAAATGACGCAACTACCAGCGTTGAACTGCTAGGCAAAGTTGGCCGAAGTTGAGAACGCTCCAGCAATCCTTCCGTTGCGAAACGAAGGACTACATTACAATGCCAGTTTTTTCTCCAGTGCCTCTCACTTGCTCCCAGAAGCAACATCGCTGAATGTTCCAGAAGAAATTATTGAGCTGGTGATGCATCATCCCATTCTCCAAGCCAGCTTTCTCCAAATATTCTAGCCTGCCGAAGTCAATTATGAATTCGGGACGAAAGCTAAGAGAAGGGAAATGTCAATTTCGGCGAAGAGTGCCAGATGAATCGCCTTCCGAGGCACTTTGAGGTCGGCATCGTCGAGCATTAGCGCAATCAGGCAATGATCACGCCCAGTCGCAGTGTCGAATTCTCTTCTTTTTGCCGATTGAAGCACGACATATCATTTAGAAGGAGTGCCTAGGTGTTGTAAGAGAAATGGGGCAACGGCATTAATCCCGAGCTTGAGGTGGTATCCTTGCTCTGTCTTCTCCGGATCAGCGGATAGCATCACGTCTGCGTTGTGGATTATGATATCCAACCTCTTCTCCTTTTTCAAAAATACTTCAGGGGAAGACTTGATGGTGCGGAGATCAAAAAGTTTGAGATGGATGTAGGATGTCGGTCCTCGTCCGGCGAGAACAGATTGTGAATGGCGTGGAGCCTTCTCTATGCCATTTACAATCCTAGGGGTTTGATGGCGGTTGAGGCAGAGGATGCAGAGCGAAATGTGATGCAGATGGTCCCGTTGAGGTGGTAGAGGATTCTTTGCGGTCTCGTAACCAATTTCTGCCGCGTCGCCGGTGATTGAGGAAGACGCGGCCATGTTGGCATTTCATGTCTGCTTCCGTCCGTTGCGGCGAGGGAGGGAAAATCTCTATCTAGGTTACCGCCCTTTTGAGAATTTGGTGGCAAGGTTTGCAAGGTGCCCATTGAGAGAGAGTAAACAATAAAGAAAGAAAGAGATTGCCTCTATACTTGTACATTTATACGAAAGACACTTAGTTACTCAAGCCCATGAAATCTCGAGGGCTCGAAACATGTGACACATCGAAGACGATGTTCCTTTGACTGTGTAATTCCACACCAGAATCACAGATGAATCAACCAATAACTATAACTAGTCAGCATGATATCTCTCAACTTTAAGGTTCCTCAACTCGGAGCTAAGCGAGACTCTGGACGAAAAAGGAGGTCAAGGTCAGGAGTTCCAGCTAGCCGAAGTAGAACTTAGCGTGGTCAGCACCTTGCATGAAGCTAAAGTTCGGACTTAAGAGTTATCAGCACATCGTCCGTCCGTGATATACGGTCAGCAACCTGCATCTCTTTCCCTCTGATCTTTCAGATGCTTCTCAATTTACTGTATACGCAACCAAAGATACGAAGTAGCGCGGCCGAAAAGACTAAGATACCGAAAATGGAGCTCGAGATGCCAAGCGGGATGCCTCAGATCGTATTGCAACCAATGGTTCAACGGAGTGAGGTCAGAGACAAACAAGAGGATTGGACGGGAAAGAATAGCACTGCATTGAGACGAAAGTTACAGAATCGATTGAACAAGAGAGCTTCCCGTAACCCTCTCCCGTCCCCCACTCTATCACGTGATACTAATTCCAACCAGGGAGGAGGAGGAATGAGGCACTTCAAGCCGCAGTTCGAACAGCATACCCCAACCCTGAGCCGGAGCCAGACCCCATCCTCCAACCAGCCGAAGAAGAGTTCCAGCGCATAGCCTGCATCCCGCTCCCAACCGCCATCCACTTCGAGATCGCCAAGCGACCCTACGGCCACCTGCCGAACATCTGCCTGCACACCTCCCTCCGACGACGAGTGACCGCCGCCACCTCGTTCGCAGAATTCCTCTCCTTCCCTTTACCCGTAGATCAGAAACTCCTCACGCTACTACATTTCAATCTCGTGCGAGCGTTGACGCAGAATATACGTATGCTAGGTCTAGATCCTGATCGGATGAATGAAGATATCGAATCTCCTTGGATCATATCGGATTCTGGGTTGAAGAGTGAGAATTTGCCCGAGCCGATGAGACCGACGAGGATTCAGAGGTGTACGCCGCATCATCCTGAGGCGGACATCTTTCCGTTCCCCGAGTATAGGGATAATATGATACTTGCCGGGAACGAAGTCGATGACATGGAGCTCTGCATGGATGTGCTATATGGAGTTGATCCGGGAGAAATTGAAAGGAGTCATGGGATGGCTAGTGTGAGTGGGAGGACAGGACTTATCGTTTGGAGTGATCCGTGGATGCCGACTAGTTGGGAGGTTGAGGAGGGGTTTGCGAGAAAATGGATGCGGTTGGTATGGAACTGTGTAGGGTTGATTGAGAGTACTAATTATTGGAGGAGGAGTAGAGGAGAGAGACCATTGATTCTTGAGAGCTAGAATGATAACTTGGTCCAAAGGATGTCTTATTTCCGTTCAAGTGCACTTCGTACCTGTATTATCGTCCTCGGAATTAACGCGCCTGCTGTCCATGAAGCTATAGGCGGGAACATGAGCCAGCAGCACATGGCTCAGATTACTCACTCCCTCGACACCGTAGATAGCCCAGCCGTATTCTCTGGTCGCGTGTCAGCATTGTCTCCTTAATTTCAGTAGGACAGGTAGAAATACCAAGCCTATTAATCATTCTCGACGTCGGTCTCGCGACGAACATCAAATCCAAATCCTCGGGATGTGCCCTACTAAATCTCATCTGCCGACTCATCCCTGCCAACTTAAATCTCCTGAACAGGAACCATGTCGCCAAGAGATTGCCTCCAGTTTGTCCTGCTCCTCTGTACCAATACTGTTGTGTTCTCGGGTTTGTGGAACTGCTCAAACGAATCATCGCTTCGTATTTCGCTTTATCTGAAATATCGTGCCAGGAGTAGGGAGACGATTTTTTGATGTATTGTTTTAGATTAGATGGATTGGCTACCAATGCTTGATATATTACTTCTGCTTCCACCTGCTCTGCCGTTAATGTGGGCTTTAATGCTATAGAAGGAGTGATACACACAGCCATCTCCGCAAAAATCGCTTTGCTCATTTGCAGCTGTCTCATTATTTCTTTATCGGTCTGGTTCATGCCCAGCAGGGTTGATAACGGGTGCCTTTGCAATGGATCGCGTGATAAGATGGGAGTCCTGCCGGCCAACTCCACAGTGCCACCCAGCTGTTCCCTGATGTCGTTGAAGATTCGGTAGGCGGGTACAAGGTATCCGACCTTGATATCGGGGCAGCCTGCAATTATATGGCCGTATAGGTCACCACTCTCTGGATCAATGACCCAACACCCCATATCTCCTCTTTCTAGGTCAATGAGTTGGGACCCCACATACTGCCATTCAAGAAAGGGACTCACCAAGCTTCCCATCAAGTCGAATAAGATAAATTTCTTCTAATGAGACGCCGTGCGGCGACTTGTAGAAGATTGACGATGCCGACAGGAAGCCAGTCTGGATTCCGATGCTTGTAACTATCAGGACGTTGACCGTCTCCTTTATGGCAGGGACAACGCGCTCAACGCAGAGTTGGCACTCTCCTGTCACCCAGTTTATCGACGTAATGTTTGCCGGTTCATGGTGAGGACGTTGTATCTCAATCAAAGCCCAGTCGAGGTCAGGGTGTTGGCCGTTCAGAGAAGATGCTAGTTGACTTCCAATGCCTTGCTCCTCCATGCCCTCAACAGAGTCTAAATCCGTTAGCAGCATTCTTCAATTGAGCTTCAATTCGACGTACTTGAGTAGCTTTTACCCTCGGCCAGAACCTTGACCATATTAGAAAGCTGAGACGCATGCTCGACGAGACGAGAATCAGACTTGTAACCTAAGATCACATCAATAATAGATTCAAGGAAGCATTATAATGCACGAACTTTCGCCCATTAACACGTCACCAAGGTCATCTTTTTCTAGCAAATGGTCCTCTCCATCAAGGGCGAAGTCCATCCATGGACTAGCAGGTGGAAGGTGGAAATCATCCTCGAATGCGTGTGCTACCGTGAGTCCACAGTATAGATCATCATGTTCGCTCGCTCGTAATCGCACAAAACCGCCAATAGTCGCCTTTTGCGAGATTGATGTAGGGCAGAGACTCCTTGACATAGACCTCTCCATGACATGGATTGAGCGACCACACACATCATTAGTATTTGGTGGAGAAAAGAACACAAACTCGTTGTCAGCTGCAGTCAGAACACCAGGAGGTTGAAGCCTTCCAAGAGATGTAGGGGAGTGAGAGCTGCTAGCTAACAACACTCCTTGATAACGTGTGATTATACCACTTCTCCGCACGAGGTTGAGACACCTGTCGCGTGCGAGTTCTGATTCACAGCTGAGGACCAGCGTCGGACATGCTTCCTGCTCAGCCTCCCCAACCATAAACATTCCGAACGTGATTGAGAAGGGGGTGGAAACATTATTGTGTAGATAGTCGGCATGCTGGTCGAGGAGATCTTTGACCCCGCGCAATAAACTTTGCGAGATGCGAAAAGCTAGACCGGCCACTTCCCAGCACTTTTGTATACCTAGAGAACAGCAAGGAAGACCAATAGATGCTTCTGGATATGGCCACTGAGATTGTGCTGAGGGAGTGCTTCCTGATGCTTGGGGTTGCTGAGGGCTTTCTGAGACGAGACTGTCTTTAAATTCTGGCCAAGTCGAGGTGTCTGTACTTGGAGTCGTTGAGTTCATGTTCGCCTGTCGGCATGACCTCAGGGAAGACAGAACAACTCTTCATCGATCGTCGATCGTTGTATCATATCATAACGATTCATATGCATCAGGTGAAATGATGGGTCTAGTGAAACAGGTACGTTCTGCGATTCCACAGGGAAGTCGTGACAGGAAATTGTAGCAAATATTATGCTCGAGTTGATGACTGACAACCGACCTTGCCCACGCACCCCATTGCCCCATAGTGAAGTATCGCAGTATGTAGCTTTCATTCTCACGAAAGCGTCGTCTTCACCGACCGCGTCAGCTCCCGGAGAGAAAATGCCAAGAACGCTTGAAAAGAAAAGCAATGAAGATCCATGTGTGGATGTAGCCTTAACTTGGTCTCAGCAAATCACCAAGAGGCCGATGCGTGGAAATACGGAACTGGTGCTCTCAAACTGGCAGGAGCGAGTTAGATGGTGGGAAGCAGCTGTCGCTTCCGCTGATAGACCGCCACTGCCACGCGTCAAGAACTTTTTGACCACAACTTCAGATGACGCGGCAAGGCTGCAGAGAATAATCCATGGCTTTTTAGCCGTACTGTAGACTGATAGGGAAGATTGAAAGATGGGAAGACAACACGGACGCCCGTCGAATGGGACGTCGTGGATAAAGTGAAGGCTGAGTTTCCAGCGGCTCAGCGCGGAAGGCTGTCGAACTGGAGATTGGAGTGCTCACTGAGCATGGGGACGGACAACATCAATTGCAACCCCGAAACCCGCAAGAAATGGGAAATGAGCATCACAGGTCTGTAATACCGTCGCATCAGGATGTGATTGTACAGACTGAGATTGTTGCAATTTTTTTCGAGAAAAAACGGAGCTCATGATGAGTATCGACCACGGATGTATCTAGATCAGCTAGCGGGGCTTTTCTAACCACACCCCAAATCTTCGCACCAAAGGTATATCTAACCCCGCACCACCCTCGATCTACGCACACATCCCTCTCTAGGATGATATTAGTGTCTCCTAAACCTATTAAGCTGAGTGTTTGAGACTGTCAAGTCCCTCACCCACTTAATCAAGGACTCCCACCACCTCTTTCTAGCTGTCCCTGCACGTTTATGGCAAACAATCCTCCCCTGCATCTCATCAAAGCGATA
This sequence comes from Phialocephala sp. D728, assembly GCA_003988865.1. Taxonomy (NCBI): domain Eukaryota; kingdom Fungi; phylum Ascomycota; class Leotiomycetes; order Helotiales; family Mollisiaceae; genus Phialocephala; species Phialocephala sp. D728. The sequence continues at coordinate 191,211 of QYAJ01000133.1, forward strand.
GCGGTCTTTCATCAAATCGTCTCCCTGCTTCATAGCAGCTGTTACCCTGCCATCGAATCCATCTCCTTTCACAAGCTCGTCAACTGTTTTATCCACGTCACTTTTGTACAGAATTCCTGCTGCGCTCACTAGACCCACTGGCTCTTCAAGCAGTATTGATTCTTGACTGGCGTAGAAGAATAGAGAAATATTCAAGAGTGCAACGACAGTCAACACACTGAGGATGATGTATGCTATTGGCGAAACAACAATCAGACGGCTCACCTCCGCTGTGTAGACTCCAGTACCATTTGTGGGAAGACTCAAGGGCTGGAACACTTCAATGCTTGCCAGGACGGCAAAAGTTGTGGACCACAGAGTCGAGGCAGCATCAATGATAGCTTCTGGTATCATGGGGGAGTCCGGAAGTCTTCTGGCGGCAATGCTGTAAACGTTGCGCATGAACTCATCGGCGTCCACGTTGCGGAGTTGGTCAAAGCAGTTGAACTCTGGCATATTGAGTTCAAAGAACTGCCATAAGAGATTTGGTCTGAACGTCGTCATGTTCGACTGACGCGGGATGAAGGTCGTTAAAGATAGTTCTGATGAAACACCTAGAGATTTATTTCTGAGTCAGTCACTACACAATCACAACAAGAACAAATGTCATAAGAAGTCGATGGTTTTGTTTTGAGTTTCGAAGGTTGAGTTGTTTTGAGAGATGCACTTCGTAGGGCTTACATACTAGTTGCTGCCACCAACGTTCCTGGAGTCATTCGATATGAAGGCATACAGGATATCAAGCTGAAATTCGTTATATCGGCAGAAATGTTAACGTGTCGTGCAGTCAACATGCTGAGACGAGTCCACCCACTGTCCGGCGAGCAAGTAAGCGTTGACCACACCTTCAGAGTATTCTGTGGTGGGTTTAAAGCAGGTATTCCCGGCACTTCAGGGAAGTCTGGGAACTCAGAGACAGTAGTCACACTGATTTGACCTTCAATCTCGCACCCACGATGATTGGCCGTGATCTTGATAGTGGTTTCTCTCGTCGGATATCCAGGTGTGCCTGGCGGCACAATTACTTTCGTGTAATCCAATTCTGGCATATATTCACAGTCAATGTGTGACGAGTAGGCAGTGGTTTCGATGGTTGCATTGCCGTCTCCAACACTCATCGAGGGGACGAACTTTGGAAATGCAAATTCGCCGTCTGTCCATGGAGGTCCACGTGCATCTTGAAGTCTCATTGCGGCAGCCGAGTTTAAAGATAGACGCAAATCCGGTGAGTCTGGGTAGACCACGTTGGGATCGAAGGTGGTGAGAATCGAGACCGGCAATATTGTGTTCAAGGCGAACGAATTTGTGGTGAAAAGAAAGGCAACAGGAGGTACCACCAAAAGCCCCAAAATCACTGAAGCTAAAAAGCACAGGCCTAGCAGATAATGTTTGTTTTGGAATGCCAGCACGTATGCCCACAGAGTAGGTTCGGTTTTGTAATCCAGCATAATCGTCGCCTTTGCTGGTCTTCCTCTTTCTTTCTTCAGATCTACATAAGGTTGCCTGTCTGCAAATGCGGCAACTGTTGATTCCCACATCGTGCGGTAGAGTGTCATGATGAAGGCGGGAAACGAGGTGTATAGAATTCCTTGGGCCCAAATAGCTCTCTCCATCGCGGGGTCACGAGCCAGAAATCCGGGAGCGCTTGTCAATGGAGCAAATCCATTGTTTCTCCTAGATATAGTGTCAATTGTAATGATCGTTGCAATAAGTGATATTACAATCACCAGCAGAAATGACAACCAAGGGTATTTGATCTTCCAGGACTTCCATTCTTCCAAATTTTCTCGAGAATACGGGGGAGCAAGAGGCTCAGATCTCAGAGGAGGTTGATCTTGATTGGGCAATGGTGTTTCAGGTATTCCTGTTCGAGTTACAGGTATTGGTTGACCTGAAAGTCGCGGGCTCAATTCGACATTTCCATCAGCGATGCTCTGAAGTAGATTTACTTGAGATCCTGTTATAGTTTGTACTGAACCTCCGAATGATGGGACACTGCTGCTCGCAGAAGCATTGGAGTATACGCCCCCAGATTGACGCAGCGAAGTTGACGTGTGAGGCTGGAGTGCTTCAAAGCTTGATGGAGTACTATTTCTTCTGCGGACGATGCTTGCCATGATTGTTGTTTGGTATACCGACAACTTCAGAATTCAAAAGGCAAACCCGTCTTCGTGAAAAGCCCTATCCTGTATATCAAGGTAGTACGATGCTGGAAAATACCGCACACGGCAGAGCAAGATCTCCTCGAGTGGCTATGTCTCACCAGAGTGGTTCATAAGCAAGCTAGCTTACCAGCTTACTTAAAAGCTGACTGTTTAAGTCAGTCAGCTAGATTTTTTGAAAGTTAGAAGTCAATAAGTCATCACGATTTTGGAGTCTGTTTTAATAAAAATTTTGGTGTTTTGGTAAGGTTTTCGGCTCGGAAAAACCTAATGGAAGGCCTCTAATTAGCTAGATTTAACCGAATAAACACATTAAATGAAAACACTAAACTAAAACATTATAATTTCTATTTAATAAATAGCCGTTTTAATCTAAATCATGGCTTCAAGACAGTTAACGCCTTTAATGCTTAAGCAAATTGACCTCATAGACTTACAAACCGATGATATAACTTCTGCAGACGCCCTACCTAATGCCTTCGATCTTTTAGGGCGTAAAAAAGATTCGACTATTTCGAACGGTTCGCGAGATCGGTACTTTCGACTAATCCCGATATATAATACGAATTACAACTCCTATAAGCCTCCCAATTTTATAAAGCTTATTGACTACTTTTCTTACGGCCCTGAAAAGCCTTTATTTAATAATAAACCCTTTAATATAGATAAATTACGTAGATACCATACTATTGCGAGTGCTTCCAAAAAGCCTAGAAATTCGTGGGTATAGCGGGTTAGATATACTTTCATCGCCGAGAGGGCTAATAAGAAGCCACTTGTATAGTGCTGCAAGCTATGTATACTGTTTATAATTCCTACTATAATGTACTAATTCCCATTAGATTATTACGACATCTATTTCTTTAAATAGCGAGAGCACTACTTCTATGCGAATACTCTTAGAAACGTTTACGCCCACTTTACTCAAATCCACTTTCTAAACGAATAAAGAGATATATAGCGTATAGTAAAGAGCGAGGATGTAAAAGCATAAGCTTTTGAATTAGTTAATAGCTCCCATTAAATAGTTATTCCATTTCGATAGCTTGAATTTAAGAACGCGTTTATAAAATAGATAATTTGTAATAAAATTAAGTATAGGAAAGCAACGTCTTATAGACTATTACGTTTATTTAAAATTGCTAATGCTGAAGCTGTTGCGGCAGTGCCTACCTTCTATTTTACAATTGCACGTTGGATCTATAATACGTTTAATTACTTTAAGCCTAAAGTAATTAAAGAGATACGAAACGCTCGATTTAGAATAACTATATTATTTGATGGATGGGGATTAAAGTATAAGAAGATTAGTTTTATTAGGATAGTGGTACATTTTATCGATGCGCATTATTATTGCGTAACTCGCCTTATTAGCTTGCTAAAGCTACCAAATCATGGAAAGCGCGGTGTTGGTATGCATATAAGTAATGTACTATAATCCCATACTAATAATATATATGCAAATCAAGCTAAAGTTATACTTTCCTTTTTAAAACGATTCGATATTAATAATAGTAATTTAAACTACTTTATTTTAGATAACGCTACTAATAACGATACGACGCTTAATGAATTGGCAAAGGTTCTTAAATTCGATAAGCAAAAGCGTAGGCTTCGTTATATTAGCTATATTTTTAACCTTATCGCCGAAGCGTATTTATTCGGCCAAAACGCCTCCAGTTTCGACGACGATTTTAAAAAGGCCGGCCCTACGCATCGACGCCAACTCTAGAAATAACGGGGGGAACTGGGCAAGCTTCACAACTTGGTAGCACACGTCATGGCCTCTGGAAAGCGTACGAATATATTCAAGGCCTTGTAGGAAACAGAGAATATCGGTGTTGCCGCTAGCAAATCTTAGAAGCTTATTCTAAATAGTGGTATACGCTAAAACGCGTTATATAGTATAATACGACGCGCATTTAAGCTATAAGAAGCTCTTGACGCGTACTACTTTAAACTACGGGTTTTTAAGGACGCTAACGATAAAGAAACGTTCGAATAGGACTACTTATTAAAAGACGAATAAAAGATTTTAAATTTTATTAAGCAATAGCTTAAACCACTTTTCCATTTTATTAAAGGCCTAGAAGGCAACGCAGATATAAGTGATAGCGCGTGCGAAGCCTCTCACGGCGCGTTATAGAAGCAACTTCCTATGCTAAAGCATATCTTTTTTCACTTTGAAAATCTCGAAAAAGAGGCTAAAGTAAATAAATTTAACGGGCACAAAAGTATATAAAGTTTTATCACGTTAGTATAGACGAAAGCGTAGGACTACTATAAAAAGACGGACGCGTTAATTACTTAAATAGCGTTGATAGTTTTACACCCGCGATAAAAATAAATATATTTCGAAAAGAATTAAATCGATTAATAATTTAAATTTATATAAAATGGAAAAAAAGCTTTACGAAAACTATAAGAAATACGATATAAAAAAGACGTTATCTCGAATCGAATACTATTACTAGAATTTACCGTAACGCGTTTCTATATTAAAAGTATTCTCGATAACGTAATATTTATTATTACAACTCGATCTCGATTTAGCGTGCGACGAGACTAATTATTTCTTTATTTAAAAGAGCTCTCTACAAGTCGATTAGGCCTTATAAAGTACTAGAAGGAGAGGGAGATCGAGTGGCTTAAGTTAGCATATATAGCGTACGATTTCATAGCAATACCGGCGATAAGCTTAAAGTGCGAGCGCATTTTTTCCTCTTACGCAAAGCAAATAACATTAGAGAGTTCTAGGTTAATAGGAACGTTGCTATAGCATTAAAAGTGTTTTAATAATTAGCAGAGAAAAGGTGCAATTCGAATGGAGTTATACTATAACGCTATAATCTTAAATCTTACCGTATAATATATCTTCATTTTTCACTTATAAACTGCTTTTAAGTCAGTCAAAGCAAGTCAGCTACGTAGCTAGATTTGTACAAGTCAGTCAGCTCAGAAATATCCCCCGCTTTTAGCTGACTTGCTTGCTTCTCGCTTCTGCACCACCATGCTTTGGGATGAGAGTTGCTTGGCTGTAACAGCCTCAAAAGGCGTTTCTGAACAGAAGCCATTGTGATAAGGGCTTGGAAACGCCCGGCTGAGCTGGATGAAGACAGCAGGCTTTTAATCCAGATATCTTCCGCCTTTTGCAATACATTACAACTCAGCTACTATCGAGTGATCCATAACAACAGTTCATCGATCTCAATTGATAATGAGTATTTTAATTGGTGTCTTCGTCTTGGCTGCACTTTTTATTTGCGCAAATGCGGGGCCCTTCGTCCCTCCTGCAGAATTCTGTTTGCCCAGTTCCCACCTCAAGGAATTGTCAGGATGCATTGCTATGACTGATAAGGAGGAAGATTGCAATGGTAAAGCTTCAGAGGATGAGAGACTAGACTGTGTTTGCACCCAAGAAATGCTGTCCTCGTACTTCGAGTAAGTGCATTCATATAACGACTTCTCTAGCCAGCCTCGTCTGTTGCCTAAGCAATCATGAGATATTTATTTTTTGAAAAATATTATTATGTGCTGCCAAGTGTAGCAAGTACTAATAAACAACTACTAGTTGCGAAAGCGACGTACAGCGCTGCCTAGAAAGCCACATGTTCGACTTCCAATTTGATATCAAGATCCAGGACTGGCACTCAGCCTGCGACAACCGTCTAACCACATCCATGACAACCCCAGCCGAACCGACACTGACCACTACTTACGACTTTGGAGCATGCAACCGATTATACCAAAGCTGCGTTAGCGCAGACTACGAAACAAGACAATGCTCCTCCAAATACCTACATACTTCGAGCCTGTCATTCACATCTTGTGCCTGCCAGCCTAGGGTGTACTCGCTTTGTTCCGAGTGCTCGTACAGTGGAAATGTATCTTGCAAGAGGACTACGGCTGCAGAGTCGAATATATGGGGGTACTCGTTTTGCTCGTCTTTTTGGCCTAGTTCGGTGAGTTTGAACCTTGAGGTTAGGAAGGGAAGCAACTTTTAACCAAAGCTCAATAGGAAGCTGTTGCCTCAATCACTTCCTTTACTTCCAGTACAGGCCCACCACGAGCTGCAAAGACGATAGTTTCTTCAACAATTAAGCCCTCTCCGACAGGTTTCATTACTTCGATAGCCATGCAAACAGGAGGAAGCGTACAAAAGGTTGTTGGAGTGAATGCCCAGGAGGAATTGTAACAAGCAGGACCATACTGGTTGGTACTAGCACATAAATTGTGGGCACGTGGATAGCGGTAAACTCTGGTTTATTTTTACCTCTTAATGGTAACGCTCACTCTAGAGTTTGGCCGAGGACTGGATGGAAGGACAGATTATAGGTAGTGCACGAAGTGAGTAAACTCATAGCTCACATTTATCCCAACCAGATTTAGGCCCCAAATTATCGAAATCTCAAAACTTCATTCTGAGTAAATATTTAACCCGTGAAATATTAATTGAGTAAATATTCAAAATGCAAAACTACCCACCTACAGGGTGATCGTCAGCGTCATTTTAAGTCCGCCTACGTGCTTCAGGTTACTTTCGTATCTCTCTTTTCTTATTTTCTCACCTACCCTTCCTACCGATAATCTCGCCCATTCCCTCACCTATCTTTCTCTATTGTCTCTCTCCTATCTTGCTAATCATCTCCTATCCACGAAGACCTCTAGATATTTGTGTCTGCACATACAGAACTCTATATACTATAAGACCGGAACAAGCAAGACATTATTAGTAAGGATGAAATATAGAGAAGCGGACAGTAGAAGCCTCAAGTCTCATTGAGGGAGAATATAGTATTAAATGTAGAGGGGACGCGTGGCAGTGAGGAGTGTATGATTGCTTGCAAAGTATGTTAATAGCCATTATTATAATCAAAGCCTGGGACGGCTGAGCCTCCATAATTTCCTGGACACCCATAGACATAGGTAGGCTTTGCACAATCGATCATGTCCATGCAAGCTCCATTAACACAATTGGCCAAAAGGCCGCATTCCTTTCTTCCCTCATCACCACCGGATCCCTTCTTCTCCACGTCCACCGTACATGCTTTCCCACGAATACAAATTCGACCAGGAATCGGGTCCCCGTTATACACGCGCACTCTTGGATCCACCACACATTGCTCGCCCGCTGCGCATCCCGTCCCATCAGCGCCGCATGGAGGATACAAGGGCGAGCAGACAGGCGGGGCTCGAGTCCAAGATCTCTGACAGGCGAATCCACTGGTACAGTTCGTGCCGTAGATGCCATTCCTGCTATCGCAATCCCAGGGATTGAAAATCCTCGTGCCGTTTTCGAGCGTTGCGGAGTAGGTTGTGAGACCGGTGCTGGTAATGCCATTGCCCCAGTCGAGATAATTGCGCCTACAGGATCCCAATGGACATGAACCTTTAGGATCGGTGGGTGTGAGGGTAACAGAGCGACAGGAATCGGGGGTAGATGGATACTCGCATCCTCCACCATAGGGACAGGAGAGGATAGAGTCGGTGCGGTTACAGGGGTTGAAATCTGCTGTAGCCAGAGAGAAAACGCTTAGGAAAGCGCAACAGAGAACGATAGTTAAAGACATTGTAAAGTGCAAGGACAGAATTGACTAGTTCAGCATCGGTGAGCAATGGCGAGGTCTGCTTTTATAAGAACTTGAATATAACTTTGCTCGACTACTTAGAAAGCCTCTCTTGGGAACGAGATTCCGGCTAAACTTTAAAATTAATTAGAGAAGTTTATTTTTGTGCTGTCTTCTCGTATTAATTTGGTAGTGTGGCAGTTCAGTATTGGGCTGTGCTGTGCTGGTTCTGGGCTTGGGCTAGTCACGTGGTTCGTAGATAGGCTGAATTGACTCCAAATTATTACCTTCAGCAGTAGTGTGTATTAGCTTATTAGCCGACAGGCTAATACTTGACAACGAGTTTGAACTGGGATTGAGTACCTCTAGCATGGGCATTTGGCCAAAAAGCTGCTGTCAGCTTTGTAAAAACGAACGACTGCTATTGGTATTGGTCAATTTCCTGAAAATTCAAATCAATGCACTCTTGGGAACCATTTATCGTAAGTGGCTCAGCTTTGTGAAGAATGAATTGATGATATTGTTGCTTATATGAGTTTCGGGTGTTTAACGGAAGGAGAAAGAGCTCAAAAAGGCGCAGCAAGATGACTAGCGAGGTAGGTCTTTCCTTGATTCATAAGTGTGCTTGTCATTCATTGCCTGTTGATTTCAGGTAGTTCATTCAGGAGTATGTTGCGAGCTTTCGTTTTCTCTCCTTATTTTCTCTCTTTTCCCCCCTAGTCATTTAGCAATGACCGTATTTATTGCTAACCTTCAAGTGAAGCTTGTAAAGCTACGCTAGTGTAAGATAACTTTAGAAAATCCTCATTATTTATAAAGATTAAACTTTAAAAAGCATCTCAAACAACGTCTTAAGAGCCGCCACAATTTCATTCCCAAGCCCCTCCAAGTTCGCCATCTCCACATCCCACAACCACACATCCCTTGTATGACACCTATCCTGCAACTTACAGGAAAGACATTGGTTCAAGTACCACAAAATCAGGTTGATAATTCTGATAGATCGAAAACGATGCATTGATAGTTGTGAAAGAAGGCTTCCGCGAAGTGGAGATCCCTTCAACCTTTTGAGCTACCATAACGATATAGGTGAAAAAGGGGTCAGACGCGGGCACGTGATTAGATCCGAGCTCATTCAGCGTCATTGAATCCTTCTCGATGAGTGAAGTGCATTATCATACTACTCCCTTCCAATGTGCTGCTCGATCTTAAAATCTTTCGACTCAGTTACAGATGCTCAAAACACACTCTCAAACTGAACTCCGTCTATGTCTCGCAAAACCATCCTTCCCAACCTCCCCAGCAATCTTAACCATCGGAATTCCCTGCATAGGAAAGGGTGAAAACAGCGGAAGAGCATCCTCGTCAAATCCAGTATCAGGACTCTGCAACATATCGAGAACGCCAACATCAATCGAGAAAAAATCCACTAGCACCGCACCATCGAAGTCTCGACTGTTTACTCCAACCTCAACGTCAATATCTACTTTCCAACGATGAGCAAGATATTGAACCGCACCGATAGCTCGAAGAGCAAATCCATGGCAGTGGGCCATTTCTTCCAAATCCGAGATTCCTTGTGAAAATTTATGTCTGATGGAGGTGTCTGAGGGATTGTGTTTGAGGCCCAAAAGGTGGATGATTGATGATTGCAAGACGAAGTAAGGCACGAATGAGGGTGTACGACGCAATGTATAGAGATCCGAGTAAGATTTAACCAATCCAGTAATGGCATCGGCAGCCTGAGTGCATACCTCCCGCGGTAGGACTGCGGATGTTAAGAGTTGTAAATTGATGAATGGTTGGAAAAGGAGAAGAGTAGCGGAGTGATAAAACAAACTACGTAGGTTGGCAATTAGCACTGTTCGGTTATTTTGGAGGAAGAAGATTTACTGCGCGAACAAGACCGAGGGGGTGAAGTTCTGTCCCAGGCGAAGACTGTCGGGGATCGTATCGTACCACTCGATGTACGAATTGTATATTTTAATCAACGACACACTAGTGAGCCCAGATCCAGGGCTATATAGCGTATAAAGTGCTTGGTGAACAGTCTCAGAAAGCTCGCAAAACGTCTGATACACACTTCTTAGATTTGATGGCTGATCAAACTGCCGATCCAGTGGTTCGCCTGGCGAAGTTATCAGCTGCCTTTGCATTGTCATGAACCCCAGTGACACGCCTTACCATCATCAGTGTAAGGGATCCATAAAGAATCTTCCACGTGGTGTATGATAGCTGGTTTCGGTGGAAGTGCGATATGGCGAGACAGATGCGGCATAGAACAGGTACAGAGTGATAGCATTCTGTGGACAATGAGTCAGCCCTATTATTTTCGATACATTAGGGGGGTAGAATCGAGAGCAATACTCATTCAACGAGAAAGCACCCCAGAACGTCGCCTCACGAACAGGTTCATCTTCATCTTTCGTCTCCACATGCAAACTCATCTCAATAGCAAGCCGTATTGACTGTCCAGATAAGAACACACTTTCACTGATGCGACCACAGCTAGCTTCGCGAATAGACATGACACCGAGTGCCTGAACCGTAGTCAACACATGACGATCCTGTTGCGCGTTTAAAAGCTTCAAGGCTTCCGCAAAGAAAATATCGCCAACCATTGATCGATCGTCCACGTTGATTCGAGTATCAGGCCGATCAGAGAAACGACAAGCTAATGCGAGAAGGGCGTTGACTAGCAGAGAGGAGCAATATTTTGAACGTCCATTCCTGAAATCTTGCATAAAGTGCACTTGGCTGACTGTTGCGAATATTGGATATTCCCAGCAAAAGTACAATGCTAGCAGATGCTCTACCAACGCTCTGTCAGATGTGACTGCTGTCCACGTTTCCCTTTTTGGCTCCCGGCTGTGATCGCTTGGTGCATCTTGAAAATCAATATTGTCGCCCAGGATGATCTGTTGCCCGTGAAGCATTGCAGGCTCAACGCGGTTCCGGTTAGGGGAATGTTCGAGAAAGTCTTCGAAAGGAAATGGTGAGTGGTGTGAGCTAGAAAAGTTTGGTGTCGAGTGCATAGTATCTGGAAGACCATCGGGGAGTGATTGACTTGGAGTCTCAGACAACGCAGAAGTTTCGAGTCGTCTTGAAATCTCTTCAACTCCCTCTCCATTTCGCAACCGATACAGGATATCCGCAGAATCGTTCGTGGCGGCCAGCGCATCAAGGATCTTCCTACTCTGTTGTTGATATTCTCGTAGTCGCTTGATTTCTGACCTCATCTCCTCCTTTGATTGTCTCAGAGGGACTTCGTAGACGCAGTCTGCTACATTTTGGGATGCGCATCGCGAACAAGGGTTCTGCCCGTCGCACTACAGAGATAGAAGTTAGTTCGTGATGCTCACTGTCGAGAAAGCTGAGATACCTTGGCTCTTTTCCTCCGGCATTCTGTGCAGGCATTTGGCGTAACAATACCAGCTCCTCGACTTCTCCTTGAGGAAGCATCCATCACCACATCGGCAGACATTAGTCTCAAACAAGAACCACAGATCGATCGATATCGTGCTGACTGATGTGCATATTCCTCGTTCTAGAACACGGGACCCTTTATAGAGTAGGCCAATCCAAAAGAAGAACGAGACTCTCGAAGTGCGACTTGGTGCAACCAGAAGAAAAGTGTGTGTAAAAGGTACAGCTCAAGCTCAAGCTTGAACGAGCGTGGGCGGATAGAAAACCAGTGCGGTAAGGAAGATGCCATCGTCGCACTTCCCACGTCAAAACATGATCGGATGGTGGATGATGGGAAAGTAAGAATGCCATCTTTTACTGGTGTGCGGCTAGTGGTGTGACTGGTGGGGTGGGGTCGAATAGAAGCGAGCCACCGGAGGTCACTCCGGTGGTGGACCTAGAACCCCTCGCAAGCGCTCTTGATCTTCTGCACTCGCAATATGATGTAACCTTAATTGTCTTCTTCGGAGGTATCTCCTAGCTATCTCTAATATATTTGAGCAATCAACTCTCCTCGCGTTGCACTAACACACATTAAGATATCCTCAGCATCAGGAACGAATGTGACGCGGTACGAGCGCGAGCCGACCGAGTCACGTGCGACTCCATTTCGCCCCCTTTTTCCAAAGCGTCGCCTACGGAATCTTGGTATCGCGAGCTCGCTGCTTAGCTCATACTATCTAACTAAATTCTTCAAGTGCACCAGTATACGGGTTTCGTTCGTGTTATGGCTGGACGCGGATAGTGACCGAGGCATGAACCCCACTAAATCAAAAATAGAATGCGCGAATAACGAACCTCGACTCCAAATCGACCTGAAAAATATTCAGCTGTAAATCCTGCTGCGATATACTGCGTGAGAACTAGATCTATATAGGATTACATCTTCCGAAGGAAACGACAGTAGGACACCACCAAAAAATTATTCTCATAAAAACAATAACAAAAGCCATTTAAATGCAAAACGCCCCCTCTAAACAATCACATACGGTGCTCACAGAACCAAAAACATTACTCCAAACACCACACACAAAACACTCGTTCTCGACCTCAAACCCCTAGCCTCGCTCTTGGAAGGCCTCGTGCCATTTGTACTTTGAGTGGTTGTCGTAGATGCGCTCGTACTTGCATGGACAACTCCAGTGCTTGTAGCATCAAGGAAAGATATAGACGATATACCAGCTACTGAAGTTGAAATACTGCCCAACACAGCCCTAATCGATCTAGCTGGAATGATGGAGGAGGGTAGGATGCCAGTAACATTCTGAATATCAGATCTTGCAAAGATGCTTCCTGTATTCAGCGGCTGCTCTGTTTTGAGTACAGGCGATGAGACATTGGAATTTGCAGTCGGGAGTAGAGCGACAGAAAATTTAGTAGATGACGATGATACGGAACGGAGGGAAGACGACGAGGTCGAGGATGTTCGAGACCTAGTGTGTGACGAGGACGAGACTTTTGATGAAGTTTGGAGGAATGACGAAGAAGTGTTTGATTTCTTGGTTCTAGAGACTGATGAGAGCTTTGAGGAAGAATGTAGAGAGGACGAAGAGACACTAGCTTTCTTGGAGCTGGAGCTGGAGCTGGAGATTGATAGTGGGCGTGTAGTGCTACTAAGCTTGCTCATAGAGGTGAATTTTGTGCTTGAGCTAGTGATTTTCGAGGGTGGAGATGTCGGTTTGAGACTTGTGAGAGGAGCGGTTGCTCTTGTGGTTTGAATGGAGCTGCTTGTCGATGCCGCCGCGGCCAAACTCGACGAACTCGCTGCAGGAACTGAAGTATAAACCCTCAAATAATTAACCATCCAATATCTATTTTTCATCAGCCAAGTCACTTCTTCGACGTAGAAGACAGAAAAAGCCTCAAGACTCACGCATCAGCAAACGCTGCCGGGTTCTCCGCAACGTACGTCTCACAGTCCAGTGCCTTAGGACTACAGGCTGGATCATAAGCCCACACACTCCCAGCCCAATCCCCACAGAAAGTGGTATCGAAAACGATCTGATGTTGATAGAAATGCTGATCAATATTACAGTTTCCCTGCATATTAGCTTGCGGTGAGCTCCACGCTGCCGGATCTGGATTTCCGGACGAGATATCTGATGGGATAGCGTTACGTGGGAAATACCAGACGCGGATGTAAGAAGACGTCCATTCTGTGGCATAAACACCGCCGTTATTGGTATTGAATGGCGTTCCGTATCCGTTGGGTGTGCTGGTTAGTACGGCACAACCAGTGCTTTGGCTTTCTGCGCAGTTTGGGTTTATCATAGTGCCTAGTTCGGAAGTTCCTGCGATGGTGCAGTTGTCGTTGCTGGGAGTCATTAGCGAGGATAGAGAACATATGAGAAGATATGCTTACGTGTGCAAGGAGACTTGATTCACTGTGTTACTGTTTACGCCTACTTCTATCAGTATCCTGGGTTGGGGTGATGGTACTTAAGAGGCATACCTTCAATGATATCGATTTCTCCTCCGGCAGGCCAGTTAGGTCCCACCATCCAGACTTCATCGTAGTCAGTCCCTTTCTTCAATTACTTACATCAGCTGTGTGAACTCACAAGCCGGCCATGAGCCACAATCAGTGCCCGGCATATGGGCAAGATCCAGTATGATGAGACCATGTGTCCAAGCTTTATTACTCGTGATCCTCACACTAGCTCGACCAGGTCCAGTATTGGGATTCAGAACCGCTGTATAGTCAACACCCATGTATACTGACCCATTTGTCGTGGTTTTTATGAGCCCTTGATTGACAGCCGTGCTCTGGTTCACGTAGCTATTGAAGGTCACATGACCATACGAAATATCTCAGGGAAGACATGACTCACGACACAAAGCCATGAGTATAATCGGCAATCTAATGGGGGGTTTTAATATTAAGTAAACAAGCACGGAATGATATATTAAAAGTTTGTGGGGTAGACAGGGCGAGCCATAGGACTTACGGTAAAGAAAGTAAACCCATCGAAAAAAGAAGCCCCGGAATAATCAGTATCGAGCTGATAGTTGTTGGCAGCCACCTGGCGATGAAAAAATAGAACTGTAACGAGGAATTTGCTCACTGCAGCGGATATTCGTGCCATAGTTTCCCAAATTTGACAAAAATCGTGGCACTGAAGCAAAAAAGAGATCACCTTGAGGATGATGGGGTGTGACGATGTTGGAGAACAAATACCTCAGGAATGCGGTCGGATAAGAAAAGGTGCCATAGTAACGGTGCTTATCGCATTCCAGAACGTCGGGTTCTCCTACCTTGAATTCCGTGTTCGACTTACAAAGAGATATTCGATCAAAGGTTGAACTGCCTTGCCCTCCTGGTGCAAGGGTAAATTTTGTACATCCCACCAACCAGCACCTATGAAAAAGGCTTTCAACTGCTGAAGAAGTCTCCTCCTCAGACATCAGGCATCTCTGACTAATCGGTTCTGAGACCCGAAATAAAGTCTATCGATCACCAAGATGTCTCAATTCACTTGTCATGCTCGAAGAGTAGCCAGACCTTCCCAGCCTGTTGATCCCCTCCAACCCCAAGCAATAGCATAATGCCTTGCAAGCATCTGCCACTCCTCCACTTCATCTAATCCCTCCAAAGCATCGACGCGCTCTTTCTCTGATATAGGAATCCATTTCTCCCAAATCCTTTCCACGGTCTCTGCTTTTTGACCGCCTTCAGTGGTAAATCCAAATTCAGCCAAGCGTGATTTTTGATCTAGAAGTGTCTTGTATGACGCTAAAGAAGGCATAGTAATGTTCCTAGCAGCGAGATTTGATACCATCATTTGTCCAAAAGAATCATCGACGCCGATAGGTTCGTAGAGAACGAGACCGATCGAGGGGATCCTGCTTGTAAACCATTTCACGATATCTTTTGAGGTCTCAACTTCGAGATAGCAGAGACAACATTCGGATATGATTAAAGTAGGTACGTCGGTCCGAAGGCCGCGAACGGGCTTCCGTGTTGTGGGAAGCTGTCGGAGGTCAAGAGGGTGGAAGCAATATATTGTTTCCAGTACACCGTCCCTCGAAGATTCTAGCCCCCATTCTGAATCAAGTTCATCGGAGCCAGGTACAGTCTCCGATGCTTTGAAGAATGTTTCGCTCTCGCTCTCCTTCAACAATCCTTTATTCTTCGCGATTCGTTCTTTCGTCCCAGACACGGAGACGAAGTCAAATTCATGGTAGATGAGATTGTGATGTTGGCTTTGGGCACGAAGCCTGAAATATCTTGTGTCCGTTCCAGCACCTAGAGAAATAATTTGTTTCGTTTGCTGTCCCGTCGAATTAGAATCTGTGCAGGATAGGAAGGCATTTATGAGAATATCGAGAGCAGTTGTTCGCGTATATGTACCTGTGGTGATAATCAGTTGGTTGGGATCATGACCGCGGCAACTCAAGTAACTTCGACGAACCGCGATTGATTATGGGTAGTCTGCGGATCCCGGGGCCGCTGACAAAATATGAGGCAAATGGATCGTCGAGGTAGCCTAGATCAACAGCGCTGAGGCGAGAAACTGCTGCGTCCGTGTCTGTAGCTTGGATATCTCGATCCTTCTGGAGTTGAGCATGATGCTCAGGATTGCCGCCGGGACCGCCTCGTCCACGGCCTCGCCCTCTGCCACGGGAACGTGGCCCGCCTCGTAAGGAGAGAAGGTTGGGGATCTGCTGTGCCGACATGTCTTCGGAAATGGTATGGGCTTTCGACGTGGAATGCTGCGGGTGGGTTGAGGCTGCAAGGTTGGCTGCCAGAGATCGTTGATGGATTAATCCTCAGCGCATTCAACACGGCCTATGAATCATTTCTACGGGTATCGTATCTTTGGAATACTGGTAGATCGCTTTATTTTATAAAGATGAAGAATAATAAGTTAGTCCAAATTAGCTCGAGTTGGGAACGAAGCATGCTCAATCACCCTTCACCGCTCTCTTCGAAATGGGCAGAATCACACCCCGGTCGCTAGATCAGGTTTAGACCTCCCGTGGAGGGGTAGTAAAAACGCATCTAGATGCACAAGTGGTGGTTTGGAATTGACAGAATTGCAATAGAGTAGCTGCTTGCATTACAAATTAACTCTACCTTGGCAAGGAACTGTAACGTTTCTGCAAAGGCAAAACACTTAATCTCTATCATTTCTATACCTTCGAAGCTCTGGAGAAAAACTTCACAATCATGGCCACGTTGAATCCCGCTCCGTCACCAAAGCTCGCAGGCAGACAGCTCCCGTAAAGAGGAATTTCAACCCAGTCTTCAAAAAAATCTCTCGGCTTGTGCAGAAGGACCAGGCAATGTATCATCAACATACGTCGTAAATTTTCTCAGCTGTTCAGTCGATCAACAACAAACTCCCTAGCACCTCAAGGTGCGGAAACTAAGGTAGTATCGTAAATGACCCTGAAAGTTTAAGAACCGCCAGACTTATTCCAAGAGGAGTCTATGTATAATTTTTAAGATCCAAAATTTGAGTCTAAGGAGGAACCATTTCTACCTCTACCTCAGCCTCGGCCAACCGGACGCTGGTCAAGACGTGTCCAGACAGACAGTTTAATAGTAGTTCAAGAATTCGTATAGCTCTTGATCCTTGCCGTTCCTTTGCTCAATCTATCTTGATGGGATTGAAAGCATCCCTCCTGAGCTCTTCAACCCCGTTAAGTCGTCCATAAACCCACTTCAGAGCCATGGTGCTACTTGTCATCAGGGCAGCTAAAACGACGCAAAGAAATAGCTTTTGCCAGGTGGAAAGCTGCGCAAGGAGCGGGTAAGGATACCTGCAAGGAGTGTCAACCATTCTAGCACCAAACATTGAGCTGTTAGGATGTCCCACCATCCGTTGAGCGAGAAACAATACTCAATCCAACCCCAATACAAGAAGGCCAGCACCAAACCAAGCGTCGTGGCACTATACGCCTTGATTGACCACGGAGGACTCAAAAGCATCAGGTCCAGTGTCAACATGATAGCCGGCATAGCGTGGAAGCCGAAGTCTGGAATGAATGGAACCTCGTGCCCAGGAGGTACGACAAATCTTTTATCAATGGCGCGAAGGCTCCAATACAGGGTACTGACGAGAACCTCCAGAGGTGTTGCACATACAGAGAGAGTGTTCTTCAGGCCAAAAATCTGTTCGCTGTGAGAAATGTCTGTAAGGAGACCGACTCCGAATGTTATTGTGGAGATCGTGAGCGCGATGATAGTTAGGAATTGGTACGAGCCGCCGAATCCATCATGGAGAGGGTTTGTAATGTTAGGGAGCCACGAAAATGATGCCGCAAAGAATAGAAGCCCAGTCACGTGGATGATGGCAGAGATGCTCCTCGGCGAGGAAGACAGCCTCTGCAGAGCGTGTGTTGTCATCGTCAGAAGCTGGAAGTCGATCATGTCACTGGAGAGTTAGAGAGGACGATATCCTCGTCTAAGCTATTGCCTTAGGCGCCAAGTCTTGATCCCCACGTTCCCAAACCTGACCCCACTCTCTGGTGCTCCCTTTCGGCCAACATTCAAAAAATGTCAACAGAGGACTCTCTCGACCAGAACCACAGGAGCAGTTGCGCCCCCATCTCAAACATCTTGCGCCATTCTATGGCCCGTTGAGATCTTTATTCTCCACGCACATCACCCAGAACTCTAAGCTCATCGCTCCGCGTTTCAACCTATCACACAACTGCAGTGACAGGAACAAGTCTGCGATCCAGGAAGCCCTTCTCCGACTTCTCACAGCTTCAGCCTGTTTCTATGTTCCTTTCCAGCCCGAAGACGTGCAGCCTGTAGATCTGCAAGATCGTTTCCCTTGCGGTATCTAATCTATACGTGTCGCGAAGATACGCTATTCTATTTCTCTTTTGAAGATGCGGCTAAGGCGGAGGTAGGTGGTGATTCTTCGTTGCCTCTATGCACCTGCTGCATGATCGTTGCTTACCGACAGGATCTCGCAGCGCGGCTGCAAGTCATATCTTTGATCTCGCAGGGCCAAGCATCTGCTGTACAATGTAAGGTCATCCCGCAGATGGGAATAGGGATTGTTGGTGGTGCCGGGTCGCTTTATTGGGAGCATTTGGAAGCATGCCAGACCCTTCTTATTGTGAATGAGTTTCTTGGGACGGGTCAGAAAGCACGTGCTCCTTGCACAGCTGGATGTCTTGCAGCATCTCAACCGTCTTCAAGCTCGAGCCTTCGCACCTTCCTCCTCGGGAAAGAGGCGTCAGTGCGGACCAGATGAAGGCAATCTTGATTCCCGGTCCAGCCACCTCCACAAACAGCCAAGCCTCGGCGATTATGAAAGGATGGAAGGAAGTTGCGATATCAACGCTCCTCTATTACCACCGTCCCCGACCATCAACAACAACCAAACTCACCCACAGGCCCACGAATATTAGACGGCAATTCCGTGCTCAAATGAATGACGGCAGTTCAGGGCTCATGATCGTCGTGTGCCCTTTGGATAATGGGGAGAACGGACGAAGCAGCGAATCACGTTTCCGTGGACATTGGGATTTGGAAGGACAAGCCGTTGCGCTCGTCACAAGTAGATTTGGCCTCCTGGTTCCGACTGGTGCGGACTCGCCCAGCCTCGGGAGGCTCATCTGCATCGTGCTGCTGTCGGTCACATGAGACCCCGTTCATTGGCACGTCGCCTGGAGTTGGGACCCTGCAGACGAAGACGAAAACCTGTTCCGCACCACCAGGGGAAGCTTCCCCCTGAATGGCCCGTCCGGTGTTCTCATTGGGCCAAGGCCACGCCGGGGTAATGAGGGTACTGCCTGTTCTGCATAAGCGTCAGGTACGGCGAAAGTGGTTAGACGCCGCTGGGCCCGCTAGGCCCGCTAGGCGACGCTTCGGCACCCCTGATTGGGCCCCGCCAATGCAAAAAACGCCTTGATCGCTCGGGGTGTGATTGGCGACATGGCTGAGAGATTGTGAGCAATTTCCCATCTTCTTTGCCTCTGCTCTGACCCTTCTCGCCGTCGCCCATGGTTGGCCGTGCAATTTGGGTTAGATGCCCACGGAGGACCTGCAGCTTGCAGTTCTGGAGCCGGCGGCATGGCAGCGATCATTGGGTGGAAAGCACTTCGAGGTCGGAGGCGTGAGGCCGATCCTTTCTTGGTCGGCCACATCGTGAGGTCGTCTCTCCCCCAGCCTGAACCAGGACCAGAACCTCTGGCTTTCCGTGCATCTTTCTGTTTTTCCACCTCACATTCTCTCTGCCTCTGGCTGCTTCAACTGCCAGCACGCTCGTTACCGAATCCCACGTTGCTCACCGCAAGTCACTCTTTTGAGGAATATGTATAGGATAAGCTGGAGGAAGCACATCGTATCGACCAAACCACTTTAAGTCGAAAACCGCTCGAGACCGCACGCGCGCACACTTCGATTCTCAACCACGTTTCGGAACACGAAGTACCTTCAAGAAATCTTTTGATCAGCTGGATCTGTCTTTGCAGATCCCTTTTATGATACCACGATGAAGCTTTTGGAAATTCAGGCCGCGATTGGAACGGCAATTCTTCTTCTTTCTTCACCTTCACCTTGCGATGCGAAACCCAGTCGACACTTGTCGCATTTAGGATCATTGGAGCGGAGACACAGTCACAAGAGAGCGCATTCTTCGCCACGAGTAGAAGGCATTGAAGGCCCACGGGCGGATGATTTGAAGAAGCGCGGGACATGCAGCTTCCCCTCAAATGCTGGACTCGTCGCAGTTACACCGGGCTCGTCCAATGCTGGATGGGCGATGAGTCCTGATCAGTCTTGTACGGCTGGATCTTATTGTCCATATGCTTGTCCGCCAGGTCATGTCATGGCGCAATGGAGTCCATCTGCGACGTCGTATACATATCCGGAGTCAATGGTACGTGTAGACATCTGCCGTAGGGGAAATGTACTGACAAGTTAGGCTGGGGGTCTGTATTGCGATTCGAATGGCCAAGTCACCAAACCATTTCCAAGCAAGGACTATTGTGTTTCTGCCAGTGGTCCAGTGGTTGCAGTCAACAATTGCGGTAGCACGGTTTCTTACTGCCAAACGGTCCTTCCAGGGAATGAAGCTATGTTGATACCTACGCAAGTAGACAGCTCAGCAAAACTAGCTGTACCTGACCCAAACTACTGGTGCAGTACCGCAGCTCAGTAAGTCTAACCTATCTCGTCTCTTAACTAGCTAACATGGATCAAGCTACTACATCAATCCTCCAGGAGTCGACACATCCGATGCTTGTGTCTGGAGTGATGGCACGAAGCCTATTGGAAACTGGGCGCCTTATGTCGCAGGTGCCAACACAGATACCTCCGGCAACACATTCGTCAAAATTGGGTGGAACCCTATCTTCACTGGTTGTTCGCTTTCCAATACCGCACCAACATTCGGTGTGAAGATTGAGTGCTCTGGCAGCGGTTGTAATGGCTTGCCATGCTCGATCGACCCCTCTAACGGCGTGGGTTCTGTGAAGAGTTCCGATCAAGCCACGGGAGCTGGTGGTGCAAATTTTTGCGTTGTTACTGTTCCTCGCGGTCAAACAGCCAACATCGTCACGTTCAACGTCGGTGGGTCGAGCGGCTCCTCCAATTCTGGATCCTCAAGCTCTGGATCTTCCAGCTCGGAATCATCTAGCAAGGCTGCCCCAAGCCCTACACCGACCCCGTCACTAAGTCCTACTCCCACTCCCACGCTAAAACCATCATCGTCAGCCAGTCCGTCGTCGACGACCACTACTCAAGCAGCGAGCTCCACTGTCCTTTCTTCATCCACCTCCGTCACCTGGTCCAGCACGATCTCACTCCTTCCCTCAAGCTCAGTCAACGCCACTTCTTCGACTGCCACTGCAGCCAACTCTCCACACGTCTTCTTCGAAGGAAATAGTACCGGTACGGTTAATGGTTCACTCGTGACCGGTACCGGGTCTCTGACCGCCAACCCAACCGCTACGAGCGTACCGACTACGACAAAACAATCCAGTGCCTCGGAAAACTTTGCTCCAGAGAGTCTCCTCGGGTTCGTCGTCATGCTCGCTGTTGCTGGATTCCTTCTTTAAGCCGGTACTGACAACACCAACACCACCACTGGGCATAGTCCCACCGAGCTACATATATTCACTATGTCTTTTATTGTCTTGTCTATATCTACTTTTCACCACCTCGACGAACGACGGCTTAGTCCATCGTCGCCCTTATGACCGGTTACATACTACTACATTCTAATACGTCTGGATTTACGTAATGTCTATATCTATCTCTGTATCGATGGTATATCGCCCTCGACTGAGCCCTTCGATTCATGGAACTCTATATCGTTACCTCACCTATATATCCTGCTGCGCGCACAGGCTGGATTTATCGCCTATCTATTTATATTCTGGGATCGATTAGTTATATACTTTATCTTACCGTATCTTCATCTTAGCTTACTTTTATACCCTTACTCATTTACTTATTGTTTGTCCGTTTGTTTGCTACCTTGATATCACTTGTATGGAGGCAGCATGAAAAATTCTGGTGTGGATACTTACTTTCTTTGCTCCGATCCCCATTCGGATTCGGATTTCTCGAGGGAGGCAAAATTCTTTGAATGACCTGGCTTAGCTGAACTTTTGAAGCATTTGGTTGGATATCTTTTTTCGAGAGCCGGGGAGGGTGGTGCTTTTGCTAGCACGGTGTTTTTGAGTTTGAGGAAGAATCTCATCACGATATTATGGTGTCGATGTTGATATATGTACGTATGAATGAACATTCTTGTTCAACTTCTGCTTCTTGATGTGAATGTGTTTTGCGGAGAGCCTTGAAGCGGGATGGAAAGAGATGAGATTTGTTCTGGTGTAGAGTTAGCTTCCTGGTGAGAATAAGTTGATTGTTGTTATTTTTATGTTTTCTCTGCTGTACTGTATGTTGTGTTGAAGATGTGATTGTAAACAGTACTCTACATCATCCTTATCCATCTCCATCAATCATTGGCATTTGCCGCTATCCTTTACTTATTCCGCGCTAGCCATGTCATGATGTAGCCCGCTTTCTTCTCGTTCTTCCTCTCCATAACTATCCATAGTCCTACTTGTCACCTGCTCAATCTCATTCCAAACCTCGCTCACGATATCCGCCAACCACGACTAAATACCGCTCTCAATCCTTTCTTTGTAATTGCTATAGTGGGAAATCACTTCAATGTTTCCCTAAAAGCGTACCGGGGTGCCTACCTACCTAGATGGGTAGGTAGTACGGAGGCAGGTAAGAGTTTGACCACGTGACCCCCCTTTTTCGCTGTCTTCCAGAAATCTGCCTCGCTCTTGGGAAAACCTACGCAGGCACTATACTTTGACTTAAGAATCTACCCAGAGTTTTTGATATCTTTTCAACCTCGAAGCGATGTGTTCAATTGTTGCTTGAAAAGGTATGTTCTGCGACATTGCTTGCTCTTTACGCTGGAGGGAAGACGCTGCTACTAGCTGCTAAACCCATTATCACAGGGCAATCTCAAATGAAACGCAGCGAATGTTGATTTGATATTTGTGATCAATATTCACAACCACTTCTATTGGAGAAGACGTGTTTAGTATTTCGAGATTTTCCTCGAACCTGGCCTGAACAAACTTGCGAACCGCCACTAATCTTAACTCTCTGGCAGACCGCTGGGCGATACAAACGTATTCGCGAAGTCGAATGTGATCACACTCCTCGCCTGACGCGTGATGGGACCAGTATTAATCACTTCCTCAAGTCAGCCATGCGGTTCATTGTAGGCGGGGACGGCTCTGCCGAAGCGATGGCACGCTCGCTCGGCCAGCGAAGAGGAGTTGCCAGAACTCTGGACAATTCTCCGCATCTTGCCATTATTTGATATGCTCATCGCCCGACCAGTCTGACTCTGCAGCATCTTTTCAAGTACCAGCTGCGCTGACGACTTTGCGTGGCCACTTCTCATTCCCAATTGTAGTAACAAATCATGTGAATCGAAAGCATCGAAGGTTTAGCGAGTTCGTCGTCGAGGCAAGCGTTGTCCGATTGTAGAGCATGACAAACCAGTATCAAAGCAGCACATTGACGGCCGACAGTATATGTGCTTGAAGGAATGATGGTGGCTCTGGGGCAAGATGGGCTGACGGTAAGTAATCAAGTCTTTGACCCCTCATTTATATCACTATTTGATGGATAATATGCCCGTGGATCACTAATCTGCCCGAACTGAGGTTTGGAGGATGGCCAGGAAGAAGGTCTGGATTATTTAAAGTCGGGAGGAAAGACAGTGAAGGACGGGAAGGCTGCAGCGAAAATAATAATTCCACAAAATCATTCAACGTCAACAGAAAACTTTCAACAACCATGACGACCCACCAAACAGCCAAGACACAGTTCGTCACTGTGAAGGACATCAAGTTCGCCTATCGACGTTTTGGAAATGCCACCACGAACAAAATCCCCCTCCTCTTCCTAGTCCACTTTCGCGGAACGATGGACTACTGGGACCCTCTGCTCATCAACTCCGTCGCAGCCAAGCGGCCCGTTATCCTACTAGACAACGCAGGCGTCGGGCAAACTTCCGGATCCGTCGACGACACATTCCCGAAAATGGCCGCTCATGTCCTCGATTTCCTCTCCGCTCTAGATATCAAGAAGGTCGATATCATCGGTTTCAGTATGGGAGGATATTACGCTCCTCTCGTCCACTTGAACGGTCCAGCTGGTCTCGTGCAGCACCTTATCATCGCCGGTTCGGGGCCTAGCTCTGGTGACGGGGTTCTGGCGAATAGTGAGGAGAGGAATGAGGGGGTGAAAAAGAATGCCACGGCGGCGGATGTATCGCTTGAGAAGTTCGAGTGGCTGTTCTTTGCTCCGACAGAGTCGAGCCGTGCAGCGGGACGCGCCTGGTGGCAGCGGATTCATGAACGGAGCGTGTCAACGAGCGGTGAAGAGCGGAGTGAGTTGGTGTCGATTGGGTATGCTGATGGTGGGGCCGGGTTGACCAACATGCTGAATGCATTCGGGAAGTTCTCTGATCCGGAATTGCGTACCGAAGCAACCTTTGATCGTTTGGGAGATATTCATATTCCGGTGTTGATTGGACAGGGGAAAGACGACCATATGATTCCTACTGTGAACAGTTTTGTGATGCAGCAGAGGCTTCCGAATGCCACTTTGAAGATATTCCCTGACTCGGGTCATGGTTTTCTCTATCAGTTTGCGGAGGAATTTGCGGATGATATCAATCGGTTTTTGGATGTAACAGGAAAGTAACTCGGGAGGAGAACCATAAACTACCTATTGCTGGAGCTGGTTGCTAGAAAGAAGGGAATTGTTTACCACACTTGTGACGAGGTCGGTTTGGTCTGCATTGAATTGACTTCAACGTAAAATGACTCAAACGAGACCGCGGAATAGAAATGTGAAATTTACATTTTCCAATCAAACTTTTTCTCGGCATTTAATAGAACACGGTCCCTTTCCTCATGTACCAATCGCCTTTCTCCCAATCCTTGCACAACATACACGTCAAATCAATCCTTCTCTCTTTCGGATCAATGAAAGGTTGCACCTGGTGGACCCTCCTACTATCCACAACCTGATGTGCTCTAACACAAGGACTCAACCCTTCTTCTTCAATGCTCATCACGAAAGCAGAAACTCTCGCAGCAGCTACACTCTCCCATGATCCTTCTTGATGATTCATACTTGCAAGCAGATTGATAGCTCGTCGTCGGACTGTCGGATCGCGGCACTTAGAGCTGGTGAAGAAGAGGGGGAATATAATGCCGATTTCGAAGGAGAAGAATTGTTCGTCCAGAGAATATTTTTCGAGGGCGACGAGTTGGACACCTAGATCGACGATGTAGGAGTACTGCGGGATATGCTCATCGTTCAGCATTTCGAAGCCGAAGATTCGGGTGCTGATTAAGATATTTATAGTTGTGTGGTACATCTTGAGGACAAGGATCGTTTTCTTGCAATTCGCAAGTGGTAATGGCAGGAGCGATTCTAAAATCCGCTGGAAGTCGACGTTCCATGCTAGTAGAGCTGCAGATGTCTTGTCAAGGTCGACTTGAGGGACCAGATTCGGTTCCGAGAAAGAGGATAGGAGGAACACCCAGCGAGCGAGCTTAATCAAATAAGACAGTGCTTCGCCAATGGAGGTCGGGAATGACGGGTATGTGGGGAACTTCAAGCTATCGGGCCATGAGTGGTATGGATAAGGTGCCCGAGATTCAGCGAATGACATTGCTTGAAGATCGAGACGACTGAGGACGTCAGTAATATCTTGTGGAATCGAAATACGCAAGGCTGATTCTTCTTCGATGGCTGGAGCGCATCTGGTTAGGATTTTGAGCCCGTTCTGCAAATGCATTTGGGCTACGGTATAGTTTGCTAGAAGGTTTTCGTAGCAGACGAACAAGATACATGCCACCAGACCTTTGATGATAATATCTTCTGAGCCTGTCGAGCTCTCGGCTAGTAGCACTTGAGTGTGGCTTATGGCATTAGTGTATTGGTGCAAGGAAAAGGTCTGGAATTCGTCGTCGATGACCCGACTGCCGTTGGCTGTAGCTGTCTTCACGCTCCGATGCAAGGAACTGAGTGAGCAAAGTGCATATCTGATTGCTGGTTCGGAAAGACTCAATTGAAGTACACGATTAGTCCAAAAGTCAGACCCGTAGTAAACTGGTGATGTGGAGCACGTGCATTTGATGAAGAATTCGAAGGTTTGCAGTTGCTGGGCGTCATCGAATGCCGGTAATCTGATTTTCTGATTCGGATCAGGCGATGAACGGGCGGAGGGTACTAAAGACTTGTTTGGAGACGCACTTCGAGACCTCGAGAACGGGGTGTTTGAATAACCATCACAGGTCCGTCCCGTCTTAGTGCAACGAAGACAACTGGGCTTTGTCTCATCACACTTGACTCGTCGGATTCTAATATGGGATGAGTCTTGGTTTCGATCATTGGATGTCCTGGAACTGTACCTGCAGGTAATGCAGCCTGTCGTCACTCTAATTTTACCTCCTCGTCCCAGTTCCATTTTCAGTGGTTCAAGCCCAGGCGAGAAGCGGAGGGGATATGAGGGTACAGCGCTTAGGGAGGTAGTGGGTTGTCAAGGGTGTTCTTAAATCTCCGACACGAGACTTCAAAACTGGAGAACTCTCCGCTGCAGTACGTACAACTGGCTGAGGACAGGTTGTGAATGGTAGTTGGAGAATTGTCAAAATCAAACTTCCGCCTGCTGAAGATCTCGGCACACTTGAAAGAGTGCCGAGATTGAAGCCATATTCACCTCCGGAGGCGAAGCTGCGTTCGTATACTACATGGGAGTGACTTTAAGCGACGAGCTTTGACAGCTTCAGCCTCGTTGTGTGGAGGAGATGAGAAGTTCCGATGCTGCGCCGCAGTCGGATTTGGCTGGTGTACCAGGGTTGGATGACTAATAGGCGATGCAACCAATCGAGGCCCAACAGATCAGACGAGAGGATCGTGCCTAATTGAGATCATGCTTGAGTCCTCATCTCGAATTCCTGGTAGGAGGGCTGGCGAAGGAAGCGGTCATAAACATGTTGGCCCTGACCCAAAATGACAGATAAACGAATCGACCAATGAGTAGAATTGCCAAGTTCTAGCCTCGTATGAGAGTATGCAAGGCTTAGTCTTGGAGGATTGGAGGGGCTTTCGTCCTTACTCTCAAGCTGAGCTTAAAAGAAGTTAAAAAGGGTTCTCATGGCTTCATCAAACTATCAAGCTATTCTCATCTTCTTTTCATCGCTCAAGATGCATTTTTCATCATCTCTTCCAATCGCTCTCACAGCATGGACGGCTTGCTCGTCTACCGCGTTTGCGAGTCGAGTACCACTTTCAAGAAGATATCTCGATCGTCGAGATGGTTCTGCTGTGAGAGGCATATCCAGTTCCGGCGGATTCTGGTTCGGTGATTTTGCCGTCGGCGCTTCTACCAACTTGAGTATGCTGATTGACACTGGTTCTGGAGATGTCATTGTCAATCCTGGCAAATACAAGCCTTCGCAGTCTTCGAAAGCCCTCAATACAACTTTCGCCAATTCCTATGGTACCACGTCGAGTAATGGCACTGGAAATGGAACAGTATACTTCTCGAACTCTTGCATATTCATGAACTGACCATACCTAGGTTGTCGGTACTCTGTATTTTGACGAAGTAAGCTTTGGTAGCCTAACTGCTACGCAAATGATTGGATCAGCGATTGGGACCGTAGTCATCCCAAATGATGGTATCGTTGGCTTCTCAGGCCCGTTGTTCTGGCAGTTTCCCGATAACTCGACCTCGTTCATGCAATCCCTCTGCACCCAAGGCAAGGTCTCTGAATGCCGCTTCGGTTTAGCTCTCGAGGATGAGAATACGGGGTCCCTGATCATGGGAGAGTTGGACACAGAAATGTATAACGGCAATCTTACCGTCGCACCGATCTATATCACAGGATGGGCTACCCTGATGGATCTTGCCATCAATGGCACAGTTGTGGCCCATGATTTGATGGTTGAACTAGATAGTGGGACTGCTACAATCGTTGGGTAAGCCATTGTCCGACAAGATGTGGTGTTCAATGACTGACGATAGTAGACCTATTGAGGCAGTAACTAGCATTTTCGAAGCGACCGGAATTCAAGGTGTTCTCCAGAACAGCTCGTCTGAACAACAGCTTGTTGGCTACTTCCCATGCGACCATCCTCCTAATGTTGGTTTCTCCTTTCCGTCCCAAAGCAATGCATCGACGGCAGCTGGTACGGTTAGTAAGAACAGCAAGCTTTTCGATATCCCTCCAAGCGCATGGGCTGCGGTGGATAACGGGAACAACAACTGCACTGCAGTCATCAGTGGGCAAGACACTGCTGCCTTTCCTGGGCTTTGGGTTGTTGGACAACGTGAGTGGTCCTGAAGTCTGAGTTGGTGATGATACTGATTGAAATCCAAAGCTTTCTTCCAAGGTCGGTATTTCGATTTTTCTTTGGCAGATGGAACAATTGGAATTGCTCCTTTGAGAACTTCAGCAACCAGCAACGCCACTTCGACTTCGAATGCAGTTCCGACACAAACAGTGACTACCAGCGGGGCAATGTCGAGGGTTGCCCTTGAACAATTGGCATTTTTAACGATACCAGTCGCTTTCTTCCTTTTTAGATGAAAGGAGGTCCGCGAGATCCCATTCCTGTAACATAGAAAGGTGTATAACAAGGTTCGGCAGTGTGTAGGAAATGGCGGGGGTTTGTTTTGTTGCATAGCGCATGTACTCCGGTGAGAGAAGGCAGTATTATAGCTTCAATAATGCTTATAGACTTACAACATAGACATCCTTTCTGCATTGTGTAGAAGATCCTGAAGAATAACTGATGATGGTGGGAGGTCGTTCTGTGGATCATGCTTAGAGAATAGAATCCCGTTAAAACGAGTATGCAGGCCAATATTAATGATAGAATGACTAGAAAGCCAGAGTTCCACCTTATCCGTATCATTGCGCCGAATATCGCAGGCCACCAAAGGTAACGATAGGTTGATGCAAAGACAGAGATCTGCTAGTGCCCAGACAAAAATAGGATTGAACGTCATAGTGTCTTTCTTGGGGAAGATAGATTGAGGTATCGGAAGGAGGGGTAATTATAATGGCCAGTGGTCAAGGTCAAAAGAATCCATGCGGTTGAAGAAATATGGAAATGCGAACATGGATAATGGATGATGGTTCAGGGAGCTGGGAATCGCATTAAAGATACGCTGGATTAGACGATTTGAGAAGGAGAAAGAGCAGAAGCAAATCGATATTTCACGTGTGCACGGACCCCTTAACGATTGTTGACGTTGTCGCGTCTCCACGCGTCAACACTCTCTCCCGCAAACCCAATCGGCAGCAATGCCTCGAATACTCGATGACTCTTACGAGCGCTTCCCTAGTGTACCCAAATTTGTCACACAATACATCTACGAGCAAAGTTTGAACGGGCACGATGGAATCAGAGGCCAGACGTTGATTAAGCTCTGTCGAGCAGAGTTCTGCGATGAAGCGGATCTGCGGGACGATGAATCGTGGAGGAGAGCAAAGTCCGAAATAATAGCCTCGATTAAACGTATGGTGAAGGAAGGGGCTTTGAAATATGAAGGACTCGGCCCGGAGATAGTGTTTAGATTGGCTCGAGAAGACCAATTGAGTGACAACAACGAAATGGGCAGTACAGTTGTAGAGCAGAGAGACAAGGATGCCGAGGAAGCAGAAACCAGCCTGCTAGAAGAAGACGAACCAATGGAGCAAGATGAGGCAGAGCGTATGTTTGTCCATTAGTATCATGCCGCAGCCATTCTGATATAGTCTTTGTAGGACATGCTGCGGGGTACGCTGAGATGACTCGAGGGGCAAGACCATTCATTCCAGCTCCGGCAGAAGAAGATATAAGCACTCCCAGTAGAAAGCGACGTAGGTTAGAGATTGCTGCGAGCGATTCAAGTAGTTGGAATTCGATCAGCCCTGTCCGACATCCGAACTCCACTCCACGGCGAAGACCTCGACAACCGACCAGTCCACTTTCAGGTTCTCGCAGGCGGTCAGCACCAATGCAATACTTCTCGCCAATGAAGCCTAGAGACACAAGGGACTTCCAAGTAGAACAGTCCCTGGGACAGAATTTACTCAAGCAGGAGAAGAAAGACACTTCTCCTGCGTGGCTAATTCAAGGTCTCGACGGGCTGCGCTCGAAATACTCGGATGACACCTTTGAAGCGAATAACGGTATGATTAGATGCTTAGACTGTGAGCGAGATTTTAAGCCTGCGAAGGGCGTCAACAACTTCGAAACTCATTTGAAGTCGAAATCTCATCGAATGATTGCTGAAAACAGGCCAGAACATAGATTGACTTGCCACGAGTTTTCCCCTCCGAAGAAGCTTGTTGATATCGACTTTAACTATCAAAAAACCCCATTGATGGTGTTTGCCCACAAGAGTGAGCGAAATTTGGCAGACCTACGAAACCAGTATCTGACTGCTGTTGAGGACGACTCTCACAAGAAGTCCATCAGGCTGAGCATGGTTGAATCGCGACTTGTTGCTGCTGAAAAAAAAAAAGTCGAGCAACGTGAGCATTTCGAAAAGATGGTCGAGACGTCCGAAAGAAACAATAAAGACATAAAGGAGAAATTCAATCTATTATCCGATGTCCTCAAGTCTGCGGAAGAGAAATGGGAAAACCGAGTTAGCGAAATCGTCGAACGACTTCATTCATCCGAGACAAAGAGTAACGAACAGTTGAAAGACATGAAACGGGGGATCGTTATACTTGAGGACAGATGTGACGTGAAGCTCAGTGAGATGAACACAAGAGTTGCAAGGTCGAATCAGCGGACCTTGGACGAGTACGACAGCATGAAAGAGCGTCTCAGCGAGTCAGTAGTTGCGTCGAAGACTAAGTTGGAGCAATTTACAGCGGAAATACAACAGCTTATGGATCAGAACAAAGGCCAGGACGAAGAAATCGCCGAACTTCGGTTACAGGCCAATGCGCACAATGAGGATGTTCAAGACCTTCGATTACAGTCTCAGCAGCTTGCATTTCAAATCAAGGAGCTGGAAGAAGTGAACAAAAACCAAGATGAGCTAATTCATGACCTTGAATCGCAAAGTCAATTGCATACAGAGGAGTTGCAGCGTCAACGAGACAGTGATCTAAGCTTCCAAAAAACGATCAAAAACCAAATGGAAGCGCACTTCGAGCAGACAGAACGATGCTTCAAGAAGCTCAACACAGAGGCTCAGGAGCGGATGAAGTCGATACAGCAACAGCTGTTGCATCGAATCAAGTCACTAGAAGAACAATCTTCGAAGAAGATTCGGTCTTTGGAGAAGGATACCATTGAGCAGATGGAGAATATCGAGGTATTCAAGGAAGTCATACCCGCCATCTTGGAAGACGCAAACAAGTTGAGAGAATATGTAGAGGAGCTCGAACAACGCATTCTTGAGAGAGAAGTTGTTCCGCCTTCACCGAAGAAAGTTCGGCGGGATATCAAGAGGGCATCAATTGCTCCTTAAGCTATCCTTTTCTTGTTTTAGTTGGATATTGCTATTTATGCTCTGTGCATTTCTCACGATTATAATTTCAAGCAAGGTGTTTTGGAGTAGCTTTCGGGTTTTTGTTTGGTTCATGTCCTCATGCGATACCTTGAACGTCGTGTCATAATATGATATGGGTATGCTTTTTATTGATGCTGAACCATTAGAATTAAATCGCATTTCGTGCAATTGCATCTATTCAGAGGTCCAATCTATCCATCGTATTGCTAGCAGTCCGTGCCTACAGTGTCGGCCGCTGTGGCTGCTTACGTGATCTGGTTCAGTCGCATTCGGCTTCTCAGCTTGGTAGCTAACTAGGCAACCTTTCCTGCATCGAGGAAATTAGAGATCTTCAAGGCGAACACGTTCTCCCTGGTAGGCACATGTCATCTTAATATTCGTAAGGCTGTGTTTATGGTTGGAGTTGAGGATGATAATGAGAGTTTCAGCTCCGGAGGTCGATCATGGCTGTTGTCAGCATGGCGCTTGGGGCTATTTTGATAGGGAATATATATCCCTCTCTTTCTGAAGCTGTTTCTTTCCTCATTTCTCAAGTTTCTGCAGTTCTGTTATTTTGCACTTTTAGTTCTGTATCTCTGTTCATATCGCATTTCCAAATATATCATGGTTAAACAAGTGTGGGCTGACCAGCCTTTCGCTCTAATCTCATGCCCCAGCGGTTCCGCCATCTCAGGGGTAAGTCACTGTCCCACCGGACCCCAACAATCACTGATGCCTTTCCAGGTTTCCTCTGGCACACTCAAAGTCGCAACAGAAATGTGCTTAGCGCACAACATCATCCTACGAAATCTCAACGCCATCTACCTCCAAGCACCAAACATCACCTCATCGACCGACATCTCAGACTTCATCATTTTCTGTCAAACGTGGCACGAGACGATTCACCACCATCATGCGTTTGAAGAGACAGATTTATTCCCTTCTATCGAAGAGCTTAGTGGGGAGAAGGGCATTATGGAAGGCAATGTTAAGCAACATGAAGCTTTTCATGATGGGTTGGCCGAGTTCGGGAAATTTATCACTGGCCTGAAAGTTAAAGATTGGGACGCGAAAAAGCTGCTACAGATTATCGATGGCTTTGGCGAGCCTTTGACACTGCACTTGCGTGAGGAAATTGATAGTTTGTTGGCATTGGAGAAATATGGAGGAGAGAAACTCGAAAAGGCTTGGGCGGATTTGGATAAGAAAATTCAGGCCGAAGTAACGGATAAGGTATGTTTTTCAACCTCAGGTCTTTGACGTGCATATGCTGATACGCTCTGAAGAGCAGAGTCATACCGCTGGCATTTGGGGGTATTGATCGTACTTTCGAGGATGGAAAACATAAGCATTGGCCCCCTTTTCCTTGGTTTGTGCCGTACTTATGTATCCTTTTCATGTGGAAGTATAAGGGAAGTTGGAGGTTCAGTCCGTGTACGTTATTTGGTGTGCCGAGGGACATGCCTTTTGTGAAGGCAGAGCAGTGAAGCTCACAAGTCTTCGGACTTGCCTTGTAAAGATACAATATCTTATGAGGTGTTTTATAGATTAATGGGTAGTGTGTATAATCCACATACGGACCGCTGAGAGCAGCTTTGACAATCCTCGTGGACGCCTTATCATCTAGCGACAACTCTTTTCCGCTGTGTCGAGAAACCTATTCAAGGGATAGATTTTACATCAAGCAAACATCTTGTTAGTCAGATTTCAGGCATCAAAGACAGTGGACTCTGGAACAATGACAGCGGACACCATGCCGAATTTGTGCTAGAAGCCCGTTGATCCGCTGTGGATTATTTAGCTGCAGCTCCGCCGTCTAATTAATATAAATGCATCAACATCAGAGAAGCGCCCTCGAATGAAGTTCCTCAATATATATGAATGCGATGCGTTCCATGCACCTCGGCCAGCAGACCAGGGCCTCGGCATCTTGACGTGCATGAAGGTCAAGGGTGTGATCAGACGGGACTCATCGAAAGGCTGAATTCAAGCCTCACTCGACATCATCAGATATCAGCGGGATAAACGACACGCGCATACGCGCTTTCGTGCGACAATAACGGCCTATATATATTCTTTCCATCCTGCAAGTCCCTCAAACCATTTACGAGCTTCGAACGAGCTTCGAACGAGCTTCGAACAAAATGCCTACCTACCTTGTTCATGGATTCCGTTGGCGAAGAGACTCCATTGTACGATTGACAATTCTTCAAGATCTTGAAGACGCGGCACCGGAATGGATCATGGCACCCGCGACTTCGGTTTCGATGCTCAATCATTTCTACTCGATGTACGACTTCCTCCCTCCGAGCAATCCGCCGCCTGCTTCATACCCACCTCCCCCACCTCCACTGCCCGAGAAAGTGGTGCCAGAACCCAAGAAGGAGAACAATGGGCCAAGAACTCTCACGAAGATGAACAAAGGATCTATGAACAGTCTTCGAAGTCTAGGGAGGAAGAACAGACCCCCGAATCTAGGGACCAAAAGCGTGAACGAACATAAAGGAAGCACGTCATCTTCGGAAAGTCGGGCTTTATCGAGCACACAGACATCTGCGAGTGAAGTGAAGAAGGAGCCGAGGTTCAATGAGTGGAGCGTGGTGAAATTGTTGGAACAGTATGATCCTGAGGATATGCAGACGGCGAGTCAACCTTACGCCTATGTCGGGGATTATATGGTACAGGTCAAGCTTGGCGTTTCGTTGGATGAGGAGATTTTGAAGTATGAGGCTGATCAGAAGGCGGAAGAGGCAATCTTGAGTATGCCTGCTACCCCTAGGACACCTGGGACACCAGGTCAGAAAGCTGGCGGGGGACTGTTGAGTCCTAGTTTAAGTGCTAGAGAGGCAAGGAGGAGAAGTAGGAGATTAGGATGGATTGAGAAGTTGCGAGATGCGTTACAGAAAGGAGCGGATATCGGGTGGTTCGTGGTTGTTTGTGGGGACGAGGAAAGGACAGTGCTTTCCAGTATGGAACCTGATATAAGTGAAGAGGAAAGCGAAGAAGAGATACAAACAAGGACGCCCCGAAGTGCTGGTTTAAGAGGGATCTTCAACAAAAGAAGAGACATCCTAGAGGAGTAATAAGCGGCATCGGAACCGCAGGAAGAGGTGGAATAATTGCTCCTTAGCGTGGTGTTAGGAAAAACGAAACCGTGATATTGAGGACCATAACAGTACTCATAGCACATAATTAGGGATACCCCAGATGAATTGATACATTTTGATATCATCGCTGTCCCTCATAGTCCCTTTTCCAGATCCTGTCCCATCCTTCTCTGTCGACAGCAAACTCCCTCGTATAATCAATCTCAAGCTCATGCGTTCTCCGTCCCAGCAGAACAAGACTATGCAGCGGCCCACCCAACTCTTCATCTGCAACACAGAGCTGCTTCAAGGTCCCACTAACAAACATTTCGGTCTTCCCTCCTACCCTTGCAGCTCCTATTGCAAGACTCTCATCGCCATAAACCCCTCCCGCGCCCTCGGCCCTCTTAATGTTCTCAATCTCCAACATCTGCTGTGCACATTGACCAACAGTCATATACCTAGGCGGCTCATAAACCCTCCTCCCCCTCGCCATATTCTCCAAACTCTGTTCCTTTACCTTGATATCCAGCAACACCAAAGTATGCAAGCCAATATCTCTATTCTCTTTTATCCGATCATAGAACGAAGCAGGTTTCCACGTTTCGGTGAAAAATACCATGCTCACAGTCTGCCCGAAATTGTATAGCTGTAAGCCCGTAGCTCCAATTGCAGACATGATACTGGCATTTGGTATCGTTTGGATTGGAATCTTGAGGGATCGAGCTCGCAGAACTAGGTCCGTATGTGTCGTTGCACCAAACGGGTCACCTACGACAAGGAAAGCGACGTCATCTGTTTGCGCATTGTGTAGGATATCGTCGCTGGCAGACTCAACCATTTCTCGGTCTGCGACGATCACTTCACGGCCGTAGGATGTTTCCTACTGTGTATCAGCGTCAGCTCTTGTCAAATGAAGAGTAAAAACACGGACGTACGAGGATGGATTTATCAACGAGGAGAATGCTGGTGTATGCTTCAAGGTAGACCCTTGAAGCTTTGCGGACGATTTCGAGGCCTTTGACTGTAATATCCGTCTCATCTGAGAGACCAAGGCCCACGAGGTAGAGCATCTTGAGTGCTGCTGTTGTTGGAGGAGAGTGAAGCTCGGAGACGTGGTGGGGGAAAGAATTATTTATTGCCCCGCATCCGAGGATTTGCCGCCAAAGCTCCAAAATGTCAATCTCATCTCAGACATTCAACGGCACGCCACCACATCTTCATTCCCGACACTCGAATCTCCCTGTCATTCCAGTGACGCTTTCACAGGAATATCAGCAATCATGGCAGCCAAGAAAGGAGCCTACGAAACAACCGCCTCCGACACCGATTTCCGCAAGAAATACGACCGCGCAGAGTACGCCCAAAAAGCAAAAGACCGCGAAGCCAAAGAGAAAGAAGAGTCCAAAGCGCGTTACGAAGCCAAGCTTGCAGGCAAAAAATACTACGCCCCTCTTACAGGCGAAGAAACCCTTACACAAGCTCGCGCGTCCAGATTAGACGTCTCCCAGAATGTAGGCAAGGTGATGCTGATGCCTGCGGGCGCGGCGACGGGAAAGAGAGGTAGAGGAGCGGGATTCTATTGTGCGGATTGCGATCTGACATTTAAGGATAATTTGCAATGGGTCGAGCATGAGAATAGTATGCAGCATTTGAGGGCGATTGGGCAGACGGGAGAAGTTAAAAGGGCGACTGCTGAGGATGTGAGGGAGAGGATTGAGAGGATCTGGGAGAGGTTACAGGAGGAGAAGAAGGAAGATGTTAAGACGCTTGGGGAGAGGTTGGAGATAAGACAAGAAGAAGAGGAAAAGGACAGAGAGGAGAGGAGGAAGAAGAGGAAGGAGTTGGTAGAGAGGCAGAGGGCGGAAAAGGAGAAGGAGGTGAAGATTAAGAAGGAGTATGGCGAAGACGTTAGGATTGAAGGAGAGCACGATGAGGATGATATGATGGCCAGCATGGGGATCACAGGATTTGGATCGTCGAAGAAATAAGTCTATATGGCGAATAGAAATGCATTGATATGTGCGGATCCGATTCTCGCACCCAAGGCACAAAGGAGTCTCAAGTATGGAACAACTATGGAGGTATGGCTTTGAAGGTAATCGGATTCTATTTAAAATTCTACGTCCTCGACTACTGAATAGTTACTGATGTCCAATTAGTTTTAGAGATGGGTCATACCTTTGGAATTACAGATGAAGAACTCTTAGGCGGCTCTGTGAGCTCCATACCGTCAATATCCTCGTCTCGGTTGATCACTTCCTCCCAATATTCGAAGGCTCCCTTGATCACTTTATGCCTCCCATTCTGTCTCTGGATCTCGACGCATAGTGGCCAAGGGGATGCTTAGGGACCATAATTCTCAACATCTTGGCAACAAAATGTTTTGAGGTTCTAACAGTTGGTTTTTGGTCTAGACGCCACGTTCGGAAGCTCACAAGCTGCAGCGACTTATCGAGGTCGCGGTTCTGGTCGACCCAGTCGTCCCCCAGGTCATATTGGAGGGAGGTTCGACATCTGGAGTACGTGTATAATGGAGGTTCGGAAACACGTTAGCGTCTTGCTGGCGGGGTAGTCCCCAGTCACCTTATGGTTCCTCACAATGTAAATCGTGCGTGGAAATAAATACAATCCGGGGCGATATTTCGCTGCCGACGAACCGATGTCGCTTAACCGAATTCCCGTCACAGAGCCCATCTTGGCCTTAATCATTCTTGAACGCGCAGACCCCCTAACTCCTAAACTCCCTAATTCCTTGACGACTCCTAGGGACATCGGCTCTGCTTGCTCCTGATGAGATCTAGCTTGTAGCCATTGGCCACCAATTGAACGGAAGGCGCTGCCCTATTGCATGCAGCTGCGCATTGGTCATAGGAGGGCATCGTTCTCTTTAAGCACAATCCTGTATTTTCGGATGTTAAGTGTAGCAGATCGGCAATGCGGAGACTCAGCCTCATGCAGTTGCTACCAGTCGACTAATGCTCTTAGCGAAAGGCCACCGCTTGCGAGCGACTCCGGCGAGTCCGGCAAGGCTATCGTGACACGCGCTTTCGGTCTTAGCTGCTGATCTCGGTGAGTCTTCGTGTAAGTTGTGCTCGAGTGCATGTGTGAGCCTGACATCAGCCCGCCTGTAGCCTTGCGGTTCTGCCAGTAATCAAATGATCAATCGAACTAGCAAGGAAGCAAGAGCCTTGTAAAATCCGCCATGTCTGCAACGTAGTACCGAATCATGGCGAGCGAAGTCATTTTCCTATATTTAATCCTACCACACCAACTCTTCTAGAGAAACTACAATGGTCCGTTGAACTCACTAATCACTAATGTCATGTTGAGTGATAGCATAAAGGTATATTTTAACTCGGCTCACACTGTATTTTGCTGATGTTCCTAGCTCGACAGACTGAAAAGGCCTTTCCGGAGCCGGCCCTCATCCAGCAAAGTCAGCACATTACTGACTCGCGATCGACCGATCGATATGGACAGTAATATCACAGGCAACCTAACGCTTGGGCGAGTCCGCACTGTTGCCAGCTGCAACACTCTGGATATTGCTGGAACTAGTGATCGGAGAGTCTCACAGACCTTAAGTCGTCTTAATGACCCTCAAGGGTTATTTGTCATTTCAAGCCCTGACACAGACCCCACCGTCGATGTTATCCTCATCCACGGATTAGGAGGCTCCAGCATCACAACATGGTGTAAGAATCGAGATCCCATGCTCTTCTGGCCCCCCTGGCTGTGTCTACAATCAGGTTTATCCAACGCAAGGGTAATGTCGTTTGGCTACAACGCAAATTTTGCTCAAGGGCGTCATCTAGCAGATGTGGGCATTAATGATTTTGCCAAAGACCTACTTTTTGCCATGAAGTATGAGAAAGATGAGCACGGCAATGAGTTACTTGGCAATGTCTGTATTAGCCATTGCTAGACCATATAAATTGCTAATCGAGTATCTAGCGACCAATCGTGTTCATAGCTCACTCAATGGGAGGTTTGGTTGTCAAAAAGGTTGTGAATAAGTTTCTGTGTGCTTATTTGGTCGGTAGCTAAAGTTTCTGTAGGCATATATCTTAGGACGTTACAGCGACGAGTATCAGAAAATAATCGATTCCGTCGCTTCGATCATCTTCTTGTCGACGCCACATCGTGGATCTGGGCTTGCAATGGTCTTGAACCAGATGTTGCATGTCTCTGGGATCGCTAAAAGATATGTTCTAGACCTACAGCAGAATTCATCTCTATTGGAAGATATCAATGAGCAGTTCAGAGCTTTTGCGTCACGATTGCAAATAGTATCGTTCTATGAGACCGAAACCACTTCTCTGGCAGGTGTCAAGAAGATGGTAAGTTGAAGTACCATCTATACGACGGGACGCTAAGGCCTGTAGGTCGTTGTTGAGAAAGACTCTGCTATCCTTGGGTACCCAGGCGAGATCTCAGCACCAATGCTTGCTGACCATCACGGCATGTGCAAGTATGATAGCGTTAACGACATTAATTTTAAGAAGTTCGTTAATGTGCTGAGGGATGTTGTATCTCAATGCAAAAGCAGGATAATTGTCAGTGACGTTGTCCAGCCGGAGACAGTAATCCAGAACTTCCCTCGACCGACGGCGGATCCAACTCGGGTTGTATATCGGATAAGAGGAATTCCCCTTCAATGCGGACTCGCGGATTTCAAGCTACTCATTGGCAGGACTCTAAAGATAGACCACCGGGAAGCCGGTCTTAAGGTGAGGTCTATGGCCATAGATCTGAGCGGACGTCATAAAGTAGCGATAATAAGCTTCAAGGACGCTCCAAGCTTTCCGAAGTCAATCAAGCCTCAATGGACTTTCTGCATTGATGATGAACTTGAGGATGAATACTACGATATCCAGAACGAGACACACGCAAGCCGTCACGGTTTGCATCATGTCCAGGATGACGAGTCCGCTAGACGGCCCTCCTTCATCACCATTGATACTCACTTTGAAGGATTAACGCCTCTGAAGTCCTTCGATGATCCCTCTAAACATGACATAGAGTAAGCGATCATTTCACTTCTAATATGGCAGAAATGGTTCAACTTACATGGATCAGCATCGTTGCTATTTCGGGTTTAGGCGGTCACGCCTTCGGATCTTTCAAGCAAAGAGGTGGCTCTCACATGTGGCTATGCGACTCTTTACCACATGATGTTCCTAGGGCTCGAGTTATCCTGTATGGGTATGATACGCAGCTGCATGGTAGTGAATCGTTCCAGGACATTGAGGCCCTTGGATCTACGCTACTGTCAAATCTCGACACGATACAAAATCCAGAAAGGGCAAGTCTCTCGTCATCATCTACTCTTCCATGGCTAGGAAAAATCTAATAACTTTCAGGAAGGTAGCAACAGTCGCAAGCCAATCGTTTTCATTGCCCATAGTATGGGAGGTCTCGTTGTAAAACAGGTTAGCATTCCATTGAGACGTGGACATTATTGTCGATGATGATAACCGGCAAGTCAGGCGATGATACAAATGCATCGATCGTCACGGCCAGGAATATCCGTCCTTGACTACATCTATGGGGCTTTATTTTTCGGCGTCCCAAATCAAGGAATGGCGATTGAATCTCTCATCCCGATGGTCCGAGGACAACCGAATCTCTTCTTTTGCCACTCACTGTCCAAGGTCTCACACGTTTTGAGAGCCCAAAACCACGAGTTCCTGCACGCATTCGATTTTCAAGGCTCATCGGAAATCACATGTTTCTATGAGACAATGCAATCTCCTACGGCCTCTTTCGTACGTCATCCTAACATTATCATATAATGTCGTGTTACCATTTACAATCCATACACTGACACTGTAAAACTTAGGATGGTTCAGTATGGTCCATGAATGGCCAGAGTGCCATCGTTGTTGATAGCTTTTCTGCCACCCATAGTAGACCCTGGGAAAACGATTCCTACAACATTCAAGCCATGAATCGGACGCATTCAGATCTAGTGAAGTTCTCATATCATGATAACGATTACGAGAGGGTACTTGCTGTCCTTCGACTGTATTCTGTGACGGCTGTGAAAGTCCTGCCTAGGAATTCTCGTGCTACCTTAAGGCCTGACGTTCCAGAATCAAGCAGCAGACTGCTAGCGATATCTAGCATATTGGCCCAGTCTTCAACGCCTCCGACTGACTCTCGCTTGGATTCAAATGTGCCGACGAGGATGAGAAGAAGGTGTAGAATGTATGGATTCAAGAAGATTTCAGCAGCACGGATTGGTCCTATTCACGGGAGGAAGAAAACGATCAAAACTGTTCCAGAGCAGCAACTACATTTTGAATTTCTGACGGAAAAGCATTTATCTGCCATGAGAATGATCTGTAATGCGATGATTGCAGTGGCCGGGGTTATTTTCGTTTTAAAACATCTTTTGCATTTCACGATGGTAGAGAGGTTGGAGTCTGGCCAGTTATACATCAGCTCATGATCTATTCCATAAAGTCTTAGATCCTGCGACCGCATTTGTACAAGAATACTAGAGAGTCCGAATTACTAATCAAGTGCGGCTTACTTAGAGGAATTCAAGCCGGTGAAGTAGGTTCCCAAAGAGAATTGCGCTATTCCTTTGTTGTTATATCAAGCTTTGTTTTTATATCGAGAACAATAGGGTTGGGAACCCTGCCAAATAATATTATCAGCCTTGGGCGTTGATAGACCCTGAACCCCCCGACAAGATGTAAGCCCCACTCTGCGAATTGGGCAGTAACATTCACGTCGGACTAAGTAGCTTTTGCATTCAGTATTTCACATGATCAGTTTGGGGAATTGGTAATTTTTGTTTAAGATCTTTATTGTCTATCTAGTCTACCTCTGTGGGCGTTTGTTCTAAGTGTTTTGTGCTTCTGTTTCAAACCCGATGCGATCGATACACACCTCGTAATCTACCTTCGTCATTTTCACTATGACAACGACAATCTAACTTGCGCCGCAATTTCTCCTAGCTAGTATTACCTTGGTCATTTATCAATCTACGGCCACTCGAAGTCGGCGTGGACAAACCCCGCAACGAAGTCCACTGATGGTGCCGGGTTTGGTTGCTTACCATCAGCCATTCGTCTAGGATTCATTGTCATTTCCCAGTACTGAGGGATCGTCAGACCGATTCCTCGGGGATTGGGATGGTTTTGGTACCAGTCGACGATAAGAATTTGCTCAAGGTCGTCGAACAGTGCGATGCGAGCGACCAATGATGCAGGGCGAATCCGGGGATCCTCGAATTGCGTTAATGATCGGACCTTTGCTAGATCCTCGGTCAGCTCATCAGCGTCATGTAATTCTTGGCGCTCAGGATAGTTCTGCAAGAATCGACGTCGGACTTCGAGAGTGTCTGTGGCAGGGTTGAACCATTTAGGCCTATTGTCAACTCCTCCGAAGAGAAGTTGGTAGACTCGCTTGGCTTCTGCTCTCGAGTTTTGGCAGACTTGCAGAATTGCTGGTGCGCTCTTCGAGTAGTTGATCGTGTAACTGGCTCGAAGTAAGTGCTGCGGGGGAGGAGGTTTCGTTGGCCCCCAGGCGTGGGCTGCGGGGTCCAGAGTTTGCGCACGCCTAATCGCTAAGGATTGCTCCTCTTGATTAGCAATTTCCTTCTAGATTAAGTTCTGGACCTCCACGGGAAGTTCCAGGAACATTGTGAAGGCCATAGCGTGCAGTCTTTGACCGGACTAGCGTTGGTGTTGGTTATTTTGTCTAGCGCTGTGAAGTGTGTTTTGTTCTGACGTGTGTAAGAACGAGTTGTGTGCGTGTGATGACAAAGGGAAGATTGGTTCTGGTTGCGGAAATCATGATTTATATACTACTTGGTGTCAATATCTGTTCTGGCTTCAAAGATGATCTGTTCTACCAGAAAAGTGTTGTTCCCGGGCAAGACAGCTTCCCCAGAACAATTGAGATTACTATCTTGCTTCTATCATATTAGGAAGTAAGGCTGTTTTATTTGCTGCCATTGTTCTCGAAATGTTTATTTTCTATTTGTGGCTCTCTCGGGGACAGTGAAGAACAGGCAATGACTTTGGCAGTCGGTGAGTAGTCTTGCAAGGCGGACAGTTATGGTCACGTGATATTAAGCCAGTTGAAGCGCTTCCTCTCTTTTCTAATTATCTCGGACGTCTCGTAGACTACTAGAAGCTATCTATTTCCAAATTCTCCATTTCTTAAATGATACATAATATGAGACTGCTGCGTAGAAATGCCTGTCACAAAAATCCTGGAGACACCACCTCGAGCAAGTCGGCGAAGAGGAAGCAGGAGCTGAATAAGGGAGAATGGCAATACTAGCCCTCAAAGCACTACGCTAATAAGTATTGTCTCGGCTGCTTCACCCTGAGCACGATAGATCATGCTCTTGGTCTAAGTTTCATGCTACCGCAAGACCTGGGTGATGCTGTAGACGCCAAACTCAAGGTGTATATATGTAGAGTGAAACACTTGAGAATTGTTGAAGCTAGCTTCTCCCACGGGACTTCGAAGCAACCCTATGATTGTAGTAGACTCATTTGTAGAGAATGCTGCAGATATCACGAAGGCGGAATGGGGTGGTGAAACGGGTCATCGCGAAAAGGGGCGTAAGCGAGGGGTTAGCGAGCACGAGACTGGAGATGACTAGAGTAAGAAAGGGGAGGAGAACTTGATTGGATTATCTACAACCCTTGTATTATTTCTGAACTATGATTCACGATTAAATTTATTCTCGATATGGCTTCAATTTCCTATATTTCAAAATGTGATAACTAAGTGATGGGCAATACGCCTAATCCGGAAACAAACAAAGATCAGTACGAAGTCAAAACATTTTCAGCCTTCGGAGCGCCATTGTAGACTAAATGGTTTTATTCCCTAACAATACATAACCGATACGAAAAGTCATATTGTCAGTGGTAGTGCGATTGTGAACCGTTTGTATCAACGGTAACAAACCGCGTGACCTTCGCCTCTCGACTGCCCAAGTACCCCGCATTTGTAATCTTTTCGATTAATTTGAAGCGCTTGATGATACCATTCCGAAAAACATTATTCAAGAAATTCACCGCTAAAATTTTCAAGTAGGATTTTATATTGTTGCTAATGCATGGAGATGGGATCCAGTCAAGCAGTTGGGATGAAGCTGTGTCGTGTATAGAGCGCGGCACGGGTGGGTATGGGCACCCATTTGGCAGGACAAACTACCCATGGGTGGGTAGGGTAATGGGTATAGTTTTGAGAGGTCTACCCACTATAGCCATAGGTACTAACAGCATACCCGGCACGTGTATTTCCGTCACGTGTATACCTAATTTAGCTAAATAATTGCCTAATTAGGACTATACGTAATAATATTTGCCTTTCCTAGCCCTACTAAAGCTAACCTAGGATGCGACGACTCAACACCTATACGCGGTACATCCTACGAACCTCCAGCAGCTTCT
Organism: Phialocephala sp. D728; assembly: GCA_003988865.1. Taxonomy (NCBI): domain Eukaryota; kingdom Fungi; phylum Ascomycota; class Leotiomycetes; order Helotiales; family Mollisiaceae; genus Phialocephala; species Phialocephala sp. D728. The sequence goes on from QYAJ01000133.1 coordinate 234,988, forward strand.
ATACTATTTGTAGAGCTAAAATTAAATCACGGCGATATCTACAATTACCTTAACGCTACCGCGGCGTCGCCACAAGAAGACGGACTCCCCCCGAGGGAGACGTAATCTCTAAGGAAGCTAGCTATAAGCTTTAAAGGCCTTCACCGTAACTACTAGCAGTGTAATTATACTATAGAATAATCATTGCAACGTAGCCTTTCACACACTACTCGAACTTTAACACTTTAATAACGAACACTACCGATTTAACGACTAATATTCGATTTTTACGAGCGGCTTAAAAGTAGTATTTTATAGTCCGATAGGAGAGAAGCAGAGAGATAGGAGAATGCAATGTATTTAGTTTAGCTTTTATAACTCTTAGGCTAAGAGACGAGCGAAGGATTTCTTGCAAAAGCAATTTAAAAACGCTTTACTCGATTATTAGATAGTACATTACAAAAGAAACACTACAAGTAGAGAAGTAGGTATTACTTAGTTAAGTAAATAGCTATTATTTAATTAAAAGAATTTAATATCGAGTGTCACTCTACTTTATCTATCGAGGAAGGAATTATATCGACAAAAGCTTCTATCCGCCCTCAAAATATAGCGAAAGTAGTATAGTATTTTTTAATATACTTTTAAAATGCTTTCTATAAAAATTTTAAAAGCATTATAATACTGCAAGATTAAAAACTCGGGATTATATAGAAAAAGAAGCTTTTTTTTCCCTTATGGTTTTAACTCCTCTTTCTATATAATACTTTATATGTAATTTCTATAAGCTTAGCACGACTTTATGCCTTTCGGGAGGCTTGAGACTGTTCTATACCCACCAAATAGGCAGGATCATTGGTCGCAAATAATTACTACTACAGTACTACTACTACTACTACTACTACTACTACTACTACTACTACTAAAGCTAACCTAGCTAATAAGAAGAGCTTATTTCACGTAATAGAGTAACTCGCGAGTATTCTATGCATTTTTAAAACTGCCCTCCCTATTTAACGGGTAATAAAATATCGATTACCCTCCCCATGGGCACCCATCTATGTGGATACCCTTGGTTAGCCGCAACCCGTGCCGCGCTCTAATCGTATAATGGATCACCGATGCCTAGACTAGCTGGTGCAACATGCACCATATTCTCTTTCGATGTGGATCAAGTATAGAACCTTAGGAAGAGCACTACGCTCCAAGGAATGATAATAATAATTGTGATATCTGGAAATTCACACGTTGGAGCGAGGAAGGGAAACGCTACCCACAAGCAGATAAAATAAGTATACTGCAGAGTAAACCAAATCTAGAACTAAAAGGATTTGAACAGATAAGGTAGGAGAAAGTTCTGGTTACTGCCTTCTCCTCTTCTTAGTCTTCGAATTGTAAACCTGTCGACATGCCTTCGCAGTGGTCACCTTCCTGTTTTGGCCCGTTCTAAGTGCAGCTATAGGCCAGCCCACTTTTAGTTTTCTAATGATACCTGGAGGGCCAAGTCTTCATGTGGTAATCTCCAAGAACATTAATGTGGTGTGAATTTACTTACGCCCATTTCTCTTTTCTTTCTTCATACTCACAAACACAATCCCGAAATTCTTCTTCCGTTAGTGCATATGGCGGTTTCTTTCCGTTGCCTTTGTCGTCCATAATCTCTTCGCCAGCTTTGATTGCATATCTTCGGAACACTAGAAAAATGTGCGTTAGCGAGGCCTCTACCTTCCTTCATAGTTCAATTTTGAGCTGCTATTAACGACTAGAGTAAGCACCGGACGACCGAGGGAAAGCAACAATGAGCCAAATCATGAAGAAGGAAATAATCATGCCACTCACAACCAATGTCAAAATCATACTGATCTGCGTCATTAAAATAATTGAGCTGATCTTCATCCATGATATAATCTGTACGCATATCAAACCATTTCACTAAATCTTGGATAGGTTTGGTTTGTCCTCGTCGCGGTATTGCTGCAGGAATAGAAGCACCAGTCCAGCCGTCACGGAGTTTGGTGAACAAAGCTTGCTGAGGCATTGGACCTTACATGAGTAGTTGCACGCTAGTAATATCAGCGAACTCCTTCAAAGAAGGGAGGGAGATAAAAATCCTTATGAGAACATGACCTGGGCCTTCCCTATCTCCACAAGAATAGATCTAAGGTCACAATGTTTGATATTCGGGCCGTCAATTCTGTGAATGTGGGCGAGAAAGACATGCTCCCCAAGTGGAAAATGCATAGTATCAAACGCCAAAATTTCGCGATTGATCAACAGGAATCTCTCTATTTGGTTCGCCCTTGCTTTAGTAAGACTGACAGCGACACTGTCGTTGACTGGGAAGTATGGGACTGCAGGAGAGGGAAGAACTGGGGAAATACGTGGAAGCTTTTTCCAAGCTTCAAGGATTTGTTTGGTTCGTATTCTTCGTGCATTCTCGTTCGTGACAAATAGTTCCTCGCTTGCTGACATCTGCCATCGTGCATATCAAGATTTGATACCTCGTCTTCGATACCATCGGGTAGCAAAGGGATTGTGTTAGCCGAACGTTTATCTTTAACAGCAACAATCTTTGAGCCAACGTGGAGGACCTTTACTCCATATCTGCGTGGTCATCATTAGTATTAGATCATCCATTCGACCACATGTATATTTGCATACTTGCGCACTGCATATTCCCAAAATTGTGGCTGATGAAGTTTGTAAAAGTCAGACAAGGGTACAGGATAGAATTCGGGGTCAGTCTAGTCCAGCGGCGGCTTCCCTTTTCGGATTGGGTTCTTTTCAAGTGTGATAAGGTAATGAATGCCTTTGAGGAATATCGATGCTCTAATGATAGTACTGTTAATGAAGAATATTAAAACTGATACGAGAGCTTACTCAAAAAGGCTAGCGTTTGGTAGACCGCGTGTCGGTGCTCGAGAAGGGTCATTGAACTTGTGCTCGGCAGTCAACGCACCGAAAACCTAGCATGATTACTATAAATTCCTATCATAGGAATTTATAGTAATAAAGGGTTTCATTGCTTGGACCCTCATTGTTCTGTTTTGTTACCGCACACGGATCTCAAATCTTGTTACTCTTCTATAGTGGAGATGAGAAAGCATTGTTCGGGACAAATAATCGACTGTCATGGTCTGGAGTTCATGAAAGAGACCCGCTTCCCTGATGCTGTCCCAGACCCGGCACGTGACTTAGGATATGTTCTTCGCTTCTGGTCTATACGGCAGCCGTAATATATCTGACCTCGACATCGACACGAAGTCAAGCTCCAGCTACCATTCTCTCCATTCACGACCGCAGAGCTCATGCATAGCCATACCAAAGATGGTCCTGTCCTTTATCCTTATCCAGAACCGCCAGTACGTATTCCTCTGCCGCACCCCTGTACCGCAATCCTAAAGCAAGTGGCTGATCAATCAACCCTAGAGGTAAAACACGCCTTGCGAAATGGTACGCACCATATAACGATGAAGAGAAGATAAAGCTCAAGGGCGAGGTATAATCTCCTAATTTATCCTCTCTCTTAATATCTCTTGTATTCTATGTCAAGCTTATCCAATTTGGACACCAAAAGCCCTAACATTCCGTAATCCTCCTCCAAACTAACGCATCCCTCAGGTCCACCGCCTCGTCGCTCCTCGAGATCAAAAATACCAATCCAACTTCGTTGAGTTCCGCAACAATAAGATCGTCTACCGACGGTACGCAGGCCTCTTCTTCTGCGCCTGCGTCGACGCAAACGATAACGAGTTGGCGTATTTGGAGGCTATACATTTCTTCGTTGAGGTGCTGGATAGCTTTTTTGGGAACGTGTGTGAGCTGGATTTAGTGTTCAACTTTTACAAGGTGCGCCGTTCCTTGGTTGAGTTATGTCGGAATACGGAACTGGAGAATAGAGGGTTTAGGAAAGGAGGAGGGAATAGGCAATGAGTGCTGACTGCTCGCCATATAGGTTTATGCCATTCTGGACGAAGTGTTCCTTGCGGGAGAAATCGAGGAGACGAGTAAACAAGTGGTACTTACACGATTAGAGCATTTGGACAAGTTGGAATAATTAGTGTACGATGCCTGGCATATTTGGTATCGGATAGTTCTGCATTGATTGGCGTATGGCGTTCTTTGAATGGATTAGCATGGCGTACACATTTGCAAGAATCACTGAAAGCGAAGATATTCATGATACTAGTGGTATTTTGACTTCTCAACTATGGAGACTGCTGTGCAATGAAAATTGCGTGTGAGCTACTTGCATTGAGCATAGAAATTTGCTCTCGAAGTCATAAGAAATTTTATGGAGCTACTCTGCAATGTGAATTGCGTGTGAGCTACCTGCAATGAGCAAAGAAATTCGCTCTCGAAAACAGGAAGAAATGTAATCTACAAATGGTACAAGAGTGCATCTTCATACGCTCGAGCAATCTCGGAATCATAGATGCTGGTGAGAAGAAATCCTCGGTTGTGCAGCTCCAAAGTTAGTCGCTGCTACCAGGTCATCAACCTCCGCCAGTCCTTGTTCGAAGTTGCTCATCACATACTCATAGTTTTCGCCTCATTCTCTGCTTTGCCCTCCTTGTCGTCTTCAGTCTCGCATTGGTCAGCAGTTCCTTCGACATCATTAGCAGCATTCTTGCCGCCGCGAGAAGATGACTTTGCGGTGGTTGGCCACGGTTGCAGAGTTTGAGTCATCAGTCCCGTAATCTCGGAAGGAACAGGACTCTTGATCTTGAAGTTCTTGGAGAAGCCTTTGAAATCTGGCATCTCGGGTTTCTTGACGCTAGGGATCCAATCGCGCAGACCTTTTCTGCTCTTGAATTGGTCAACTGTTGGCTCGGGTGATTCTTCAAGCTCCTCGAAGCCTTTCAAATCTAGCATCTCGGGTCTCTTAACGCTTGGGATCCAATCTCGGAGGCCCTTCCTGCTCTTGGGTTCGTCGGCTGGTGGCTCGGGCGATTCTTCAAGCTCCCGCTCTTCTGATATGTCCTCGAGGTCCTTGGCGGCAGCCAGAAAGGTTGGTGGATCGGTCAAATGCGGCTCTCTGTATATTCCCTCCCTCTTTTGGCGTTCGGCGATGTTTGCCTTGGCAGCTTCCACCATCAAGAGCTCCTCTTGGGTAAGCTTGCGGAGCTTGGTGCCATCGGTGTCTCTCCATACTCTTTGCTTAAGCTTCTTCTTGGGCTGACTGTAAGGTCGTAAGGGGTCCTCGGAACGCCAACCGATATAAGTTTGGACAGTGTTGAGGGTTTCGGTATGGGAAGCGCCGGATTGATTGTGTTCTTGTCCGGAGAGCTTCTTGACATTCTCATGCGTTAGCTTCATCGCTGAGCTACCTGGATCGACTCTCTTGCCCATGTCAAATTCGCTAGGGAAGTTGTTGTCTGTGCCCAAATTGATTTCATCATCTTCGGACGGAGATACTTCGAAGCTGCGGGGAGATGGCCTAGATGGCTTGAATCCAGGCATATCCTTAGCGAGATCTTTCGCTAATGCCTTCGCCTTTCCGTATGATTCTCTGCCTATTGAACGGATCGAGTCAAATGAAGTGGCTCGTTGATGAGTCTTATCCTCCTTGAGATCACGTTCGTCTACTCCATCGAATCCCCTGCCAAGTGGCTCATCATCATTGACAGACGAGAAGTTGGCCCATGGTGACTCAAATGGCGGTCTGCAATAACGTTAGCTGTAAACCTCAAGGCGCAAAGCATGTAAACGAACCTGGGGCTGGCCTCCTGTTGTCTCTGAGCATCTCTCTCCCACATGTCACAAGCTGTCGGTCGTTCTGGGGGAGGATTGACAGTCTCGCTCATCTCCGGGTGATTGGCAAGCAAGCTCTGGACAAAGTTGGAATATGTCTTGGTTGGCTTCTGAGCGTCCGCATCCATCTCATCCGCACTGTCCGTGTCACTGCCATGCTCGACTGGTGAGGTGGACGAGTGCTGCTTTTCATCATCGGACGTAACATCGATCTCGAAATCCATTGTTGCATTTCCTCTCATATCAACACCATGTCCACTCGCGCCACCCACGTCGGTGACGTATTTGACAGGATTGGCATTGTTCTCGCTGCGCATCCTCATTGCGGGGATAGAGAAGCGTCCTGATCCTTCAGGTTCAAGAGCTAGTCCATGAAAGAGGTGTTCCTTGGCAGCACTGCCCATGGTTCCCTCTCGGATGAGTTCTTCGAGCTCTTCGGATCGTGCTCGGTACACCTGCGAACGGGTGTTCTCGATCTCCTGTAGCTTCTCTAGTCTCTCAGCCCTTTGGTTAGAGGCAAGGCTTGATTGTGACGGACTACTCGGGAAGGAGGGTTCTTGACTCAGTCGACCATGCCCTAGGTAGTTGCTATCAGATTGCGCGATCTTGATCTTCTTCCTGGAACTGCGGCCTCGTCCACCTTCACCTTCGTCGTTCTCGATCTTCTTTTGGTTGTCGCGTTCCCACCCGCTCACAATCCGAGAGGTGCCTCTGAAAAGTGTCTTGATACCTCGTGATTTTCGCCTCTGGACGATCGAATATGGATCTTGGTTGCGAGGACAAAGTGACTTGAAATGCTTACCTTTCGCGCCGCAAATCTCACAGAGGTAAGACTCGGATGGTGGTCCGTCAAACGCAGGGTCGAGGTTCGTGGGGCACACTTGAAGATAATGACCTACGGGTGTCAAGTTAGTCTTAAGCTCATCGCGTCATGCTTTTAGTAGATCAATCGCAGTGAAAACGAAACCTCGAAAGGAATAGTCTCGAGGTTTTGTGCCTACCTTTCTTGCCACACCTGTTACAAACGTAGTTTCCAGGAGGCGGGCCCTCAAAATTTTCCACCATTCTCCTCTTGTGTGCAGGTCTCTCCAATTTGTTACTGCCGGACTGATCAGTTTCTTTTGCTTTGAATCTTCCCTTGCGGAAGTTGAAGGGGGAATCTCGCTTAGACTCTTACCTGTCTCTATGAACTGAACCAGGGGCTCGCGTAGAGTCAGTTTCACCCATGTTGTTCTTTTCGTCGCGAGTCTTGCCGTCCGCTGTATCCATCGTGCCCAACGCTTTTCTGATATCTGCAATGGACAGAGGAAGTCGTCTGCGATCAAAACCGTAAGGCTCGTTTTGTTTCATCAAGGTGTCGACTTCCGTAACAATTTCTTGCTTCGTAAAACCACGTGACGCGAGACGCTGGACCCAATGGGCTAAAACATTCGGCCACTGTTCGCTAAGATGAGACGAGTTCTTTCGGTAAATGTCAAACTAACGGAAGAAAACTACAAATGGTGCCCGTTTGGAGGTACCTGGGTGAAGGCTCGGGGATAGTACGCTAAGAGAAAGATTGCAGATGTCGTTGTCGCTCAGGTCCTCAAATTCATTGGCAGACATGAGAGAAGATGTTCTTGGATGCGATATTTTCTTCAGACTTTCTCAAACTACCTTTTCCGCTGAACTATGGGACGAGCATTTCAGGATCGTGGCTGTTGACAGCAGGTGTTGTCTCCATCCAGTAGAATTAAGCGAGCTGCCCCTTCCCGTTTGGTGATTTAACATGTGTACCTTTCCGTCTGATGATAGAGAGTGTGTTTCATGAAAAAGTATTATTGTTAGTTAAATGTGCGTTTTGCTTCCTAAATCCATTACATTCCTCACGCTTTGTTATACTCTCTGTGACGAATATCGGTCACCAAGGCATACAAAGGGTTAGAATTGCCAGATTAGGACTAGCGCTTTCCATGCTTTGTCCTGCAGGCTCAAAGGAAGCGAT
>QYAJ01000134.1:0-87742 GCA_003988865.1 Phialocephala sp. D728
CTGGATCGGTGATCGGCACGAGCTAAACGTTACGATAAATCCTTTTTACGCGTTATCGGGCGTTTCGGAGGAATAGCGGGGCCTATAGGGCTCTTATATGAATTCAGGACTCTGCCCTTTGGCAGAAGGGCAGAGATTAGTTATTGTACTAGTTAAATATCATACCTTTGGCTCTCTGACTTATTGCCTTCTATTTCAGCATCTCACAATTATAATAAATATATATAATTTATATAATTTAATTAATTTAAAAATTATTTGTGCGCTTAATATCGCGATTTTGTATAAATAATTATTATTAATTATCGTTATATTAAAAATACAACCTTATTTAAATATTAATTATAAAGTTTTAATATTATATATTATTAATAATTAGTATAATAATTAATATATTTTAAATTTATAATCAAAAAAGTATTAACTTTACTTTTCTAATATTAGTTATTAACTAAAGTTAAAAAAACCTAATTAAACGTTAATTAAATTTCCTATATATATAATAGTTCCTAATCATCGTTACATTAAAAAAAAACCTAATTAACGTTTAATTAAAAAGAGATTAATGTTAGGCTTTTATAGTTTCTATATTCGTATCGCATTTATAAAAGAAATAGTAAAGTTATCGCGAAGAAATTGAAAAGCTAATCGTAGTTTATCGGCTTTTAAAAGCTTTAATTCGAGCAATTGTTTAAAAAGTCGTGAAATTCGAGCTATATTTACTTTGTAATATTACGATAAAAAAATTAATTATAATTAAAGAGGAGATGGACTCGTTTTTTTAGTATAATTCATATAGAAAAAGCGATAGTGGAGAAAGCGAAAGTGTAATACTTTACTTTCGCGTAATACATTACTTTCGCCTATTTAAGGTAAGAGCCCTAAAGTAAAGTCGTCAAGACCTACTATTACATTTATATATTAGATAAACTTTTCCTATATTCTTTTTTAAAAGTTATTTTAATTATTCTTAAATAAATTATATAATTTGCTTTGCTCGTTCCTTATATATTATAATATTATATTTATTTTTAATTTTTAATTTATTTATTTAATAAAATATACGATAAAAAATATTTAAAAAATATATTCGAGTTTTTTATTTTTTTCTCGAAAATGTAATTGCAGCAGAGTTGAAGTCGAGTATTGCACGAAGTTGATTTATGTTCCGGATTATTTTGGACTTCGAAGTATCTTCCAGCAAACTCTCAAGCCTTTCGGGTTCCAGTCCGCTTTGTCCTCCTTCAAAAGCCTCACCATCATCTGTAGCTTGAGCGCTGGCACTATCATCCGAATCATCCTTATCTCCACCAGCGCCATCGTCTTCAAGCTCATCGCTCTCAGCTATTGGTAGCGCAAACAGAGCAAGCTGCTCCATGTGCCTTCCAAGGTGTCGACGAAATTGTTTCAATGTCCCATATGGCTTTACATTTTGGCCTTCATTCAAAAACGCTCTTTTGGAATCCCACTTCGGATCAAGAATATTCTCTTCCCATTCATCGCAAAGCGGACAAGCGGCAGCGGAAATCGAATCTACGGACTCTTCACTTTGCAAAACCAATGCGTGGAGCTGGGGATCGGATTCGCTCACATGGTGGGCAGATGCCAGGTGGATAAGGAAAGGGGTCTTGCTTGCGAATGCCGTGGCACAGAGAACGCAGAGCCATTGCCTTCTGTGGTTCTGGAGCTCATGGGTAAACCACTCGTTGCGGTTGCGGAACATTCTCATGTTGCACTCCTCAAATGTACAAACGTATGGTCTTAGGTCCCGGAAGACATGTTTCCTGTTCTTTATCAGCCCGAGTCCTCAAGATGTGAATGTAGATCTCTGTTCTTGAGTAGGGACGACATACTTCCATGCGGCCTTGTTTTTGACTATCTGTTCCGTGTAGCAGTACGGACACTGGAAAGGGTTTCTGTATTCGAATGGAATTCCCTCGAATGCCATTTTTGGTGGCGGTGGCACCGTAAGTTTGTTCTCAGCAGCCTCACCCATGACCGTCTGATCGTATGAAGTTTGCGAGCCGAAGGATCCTGCTTCTGAGCCGTCTTTAAAATTCTGTAGAAGGGCTTTACCTTCTACATAAGTTGTGGCCTTGGTCAAAGCAATCGTCTTTTCAGGCTGCTTTTCCTCTTCAACACTTGTTTCCCAATCTCTCGCAAGCTTTCCATGATGGTCCTCTCGATACTTTAGAAACTGCCGACGTCGAGTGATACTCTTCCCCAGCCGCTCTTGGAGCCAATCCTTTCTTCGCTTTGCTGACCCATGTTTCTCTTTGACATGTCCAATGTCATACCTGGGGTCGAAATTATATCGAGATGCGGCTTTGAGATAGTCATCCCGAGATGGAGAGTTCCGAATTATGATAGACAGTTTCATTAGGTTTGTATTTGTAGCATTCATTGCCGAGAATAGCTTGTCGAGTTCTGATGTGTCGGGGAAATCGTCTCCACCGTCTGCGACTTCCTCTTCCTCTGAATCACTAATATACCCCACATTCCAAATTCGGTTTTGTTTATCTCCGGAGATAATCAAAGAAGCATTCTCCAATGAATTTAGCAGTTCTTCAAGAATTCGTGTAATGCGTTGGCGAATTTCGGCAGCTTCCTTCAGTCTGAAATCAAGAGAGCTTCGCAGGTGGCCTTTCTGAAGAGCAGCAATATTGACTGCCCAGGCTTTAAACCTCAACCGCGAATCTTGCGCAGCTCTGAGCTTCTCATCACGATCGAAGCCACGCTCGCGGGCGTCGTCATGAGCCGTGTCGCGTAGGTTCTCACTCAGGCCTCCATACCCATCAAGACATCGGTGACAGAGCATAGATATCGGCGACAGGTCCTCCGCATCCTGGACAGAATCGGTGATCGCGCTCTTCTGTGCGCCTCGCAAGTCGTTGGCCTCATCTCGTGGGTCAGCCTGGTTGGCTGAATCCTGAACAAGGACTTCAACATCGCTGTCCTCATCATCAAGGTTACTGCCGGCGAACGAAACGAACGAAGTGGACATCTCGTCTAGAACGGGCCCACAGTGAGTTGTTCTAGGAGGCTGTCAGAATCAGAATACTCAATCTATTCTTCATTTTCTCTCTTTCACGGTCACGGTTTGAACTTCGCAGCCTGAATGCACATCCACCCCACCATCATAACTCTCACCTATGAGCAGCGTCGAATCACATCGCCGATCCCGCTAAAGATGCAGAGCTGACAAGTCCTGACAACACAACACCTTGAGAAAAGGCTCGGTTCCACCGGAACTACTATATGATTTTCTCCAAGAATCACAATCATAGATTTCTGGAAAATAGCTCCGGTAGCTCGCCAGTCAGTCCGCCATGTCTGGAGTAGAAATTGTGGGCTTCCTCCTCGGCGGACTCCCGATACTGATATCAGCTGCGGAGCACTACAAGGAAGGGTTTGAGCCACTGAAGAATTGGTACCGATTCCGGGACGACTTCATTCAATTCATCGACGCTGTCGCTACGCAGAAATTGCTGTTCAATCAAACCCTAGAGTGCTTCTTGATCTCTGCGGATATCCCAGACGAGGAATTGCAGCAATTTATGAGCAATCCGAACTACGAAGGATGGCATCGGGCGGAGCTTTTGGGCCTGCTAAAGAAGAGGCTGGGACCAGCGCATGATGTTTTTATAAGTACGATCAAGAGGATGAACAAGCTTTTGTTGGAATTGCAGGAGATGCTGATGGTGAAGACTGTCAAAAATGGCGCGGTAGGCATCTCTTTCCAAAGCTGAAACCCACGCTCACTATCTGCAGGTTAAGTGGGAAGTTGAATGGGCACGGGATGGAGCAAGTCGGTGGACATACCAAATGAGGCGGATATACCTCAGCTTCAACAAGAAGAAAAACGCCATAATCGAAGAACTCGAAAGACACAACAAGGAACTCGCAGCATTGCTCGACTCAAAAGATAAGCTTGATAGCTGGAAGGCCACACGGAAAGACACCACTTGGACAAACATATTTGCTGGAATAAGATCACACGCAAACAGTCTATATACGGCATTAAAGAAAGGCTGGAATTGCGAATGTGAAGTTGGACATTCCACAGCTTTGCGACTTCAGCGTCGGGAAACAGGCGGATGGTCGTCCGACTTCAATATATATGTCACAGTTCCAAGGGAGGTACCAGCGCACTCAAATGTACGGCGAGAGATTGTGATAAGCATCAGGAAACCAAAGGAGGAAGCCGTGGTTTCGTCGCAGACATCCAATGCTCCGGATAAAGATGAGTATTTCAGTGAGCTTCGACGAGACTTTGAGTCTCAAGTCACTATTACACAGCGGCCAGAGCTCACACCATATGTGCCTGATTCTTCTTCTACTTCAATACGAAGCAGGCTTAGGGGCTTCTTCAAGAACGAAACGGAAAATTATGCAAATAATGTTTTAAGCTCAAATGGAACGGAGCCATTTCTTAAAGATAAGACTTCCAGGTATGTCGCTTCTTCCGTCGAAGGTAGGTTCTAGCCTAACATGGTAATCTAATGATAGAAAATGGATTTCCAACAAGTCTTCAAAGACCAAGAAATCAGTTCGCGTGATTCATCCAGCGGAAATCCCAATTCAGACCAAACCCACATCTATGCTACTACAGCCGCAAGTCAAAGAAATCCATGTCAGCCCAAAGCCATGTAAGCAGATTCAAGATTTGTGCTCCACGCTCTGTTCTTGCAACCTCGACCCATGCAGTCTAGGTTATCTCGACGACACCGAAACCCAACAACAACACGAGCTTCGATACATTCGCGACTCCTGCTGCGACGACAAATCAACCATCAGTCTCGAAGCCCTCCTCGACAACCCAGACGCCCTAACTTTCACACGGCAGCAACGCTATAAAATAGCCAGTATCCTCGCCTCCTCTCTTCTACAGCTCCAAACCACGCCCTGGCTGCAGCAGCACCACCTTGACAAGAAGAATATCTTCTTCTTCTGCGAACGCAACACCATCCGTTTGGACCGACCCTACATCACGCACTCCTTTCCCTCGACACGGGTTGCCCCTTCCCCATCCGCTCCTTTTGCCTCTCCCGCTCTTCCCCCGCGTGTCGCCGCCCGCCACAGCCTCAACAACCTCGGCACGCTGCTCCTAGAACTCTGTTTCGGGAAGTCGGTTGAGAAGTGCGAGTTCCGCAAGCACCACCTGGGCGCCAACGGGCAGGCGCACGAGTGGACGAATTGGAGCACGACGCGGGAATGGGCAGACCGGGTTGGTGAAGAGGACCCGAGGCTGGAGGGGGTGATTAATTGCTGCGTGTTCGACATTTTGTTCTTGCAATTGCAGGGCGGAGCTGGGTGGGAGAGGAAGGGGTTCGTGCAGGCCGTTTATGATGGTGTGGTGAGGCCTTTGGAGAGGCTGGTAGAGGGGTGGACGGAGATGGCCGTGTGAGGAAGGAGAGAAGTTTGATTATTGCAACTTCATTTCCCTGAAATTAAATCAAGATATTAATGAAGATTTTATTAATGAGGATCCATTGTTATAATCTGGTTTCGGCCTACCCTTCCCCATCGGTTATATAGAGGCCAGGTTAGAAATTGCGATAAGGAAGTCGGAAAGCAGAATCATCTTATTGAAATTCAAAATGTATTTAGCGAGCGGCTACCCGTCCAATGTCGTCCAGTGCATTAAAGGCTGGTTGAGCACTCTCCCTACACATCACTTTTAGACTGCCAACAAGGTTAATAATCACGCACAAAGACTTATTCAATGTAGATAGTTCACCCCAAGTCAGCGATTTCGACTGCACCGTGCTGTCGATTTAATGTCTGACACATTGATGGGTCACACATTACAGGTTGATGGATGAGAAGCAGCTGCCCCAAACCTTTCCATTACATAACAGAGTTCTCTTACAGAGGATAGAAAGATCCCGCTCCACGAAGTGCCAAGATAGACCAAGCGTGGGTGACTCGATTGAGCGATGGCAAGTAAGATAACATAAACCGGTTCCTAAAAATAATAGTTTTGCAATATTCCCACAATTTCCTCTATTTTAGTACGGCTTTGGATTAAGGAATTTTGTAACGATTAAAAATTATTTTAGTTATCGAGAAATTAAAAATATAAAAAAGAATAATTTTTGCAAAAATATTAAAATATATAATTTATTTTAAATTACTAATATCGAAAATATCGAAAATATTAAATTTCGAGTATCGAGTATTAATTACATCGATTATAATAGTTTAAAAAATTTAAATTTATAATGCAAATCCACGAATCGCTAAAAGTAATCTATAAATGAATTAGGCCATCGTTGCATAAAACGAACTTCGGAGAATGATGTTGCGGCCAAATTTGGACTAGTGTGCACGTGACAAACTCAAGTGTACTATATTGAACTACTCTTTAAAATATAATGGATAGGCACTTTGTATATATAGGGCCTGAGGGCCCTGAAGGGCCTGAAAGTCCAGGCTCTCAATAGTCTATTGAGACGCCGAACTTCAGGCTTATGGAATCCTTCAGAGCCTCCAGCCCCGAAGGAATGGGCTATGGCTCAGGGCCTTCAGCCCTGACTACAGTAAGCTTACCCTGTAACTCTAAAGCCTTCAGCTCTGACTACAGTAAGCTTACCCTGAAGCCTCAGAGGGCTTACCCTGTGATTCCAAGACCTTTCCACGCCACCAGTGGCGTGGGGGCCTCAGGCCTCAACAGATGAAACAAAGTGCTGATATCACGTGCAATAGCGGGGTATCCACTAGCATTGACCTCGCTATCGTAGATTTTCGTTATCGATAGCTTTTTTACCCTTTACTAATCGCAAGACTCATTCACACGTCTAGCTGAGACCATTAAATAACACGATACGATAGATATCTATGCTAAGGATCAGAACCTTAATGCTTCTCTCCCAACTAGACGGCGGTATCAATTGAACACTCAAGGTGTAATCAAGCGAATGACGATAGTGAAAGTTGGTAACTTTTGAGAAGTCCCATCATTTGTTGTGCAATAACCTAGAGAATGAGGGGCTTACAGTAAGCGAGCCTGTGTCTCAACGACACGTCGCAGCCTGAACCTCTATTGCCCTGATGTAAATTGCAACATTATGTCGGATCTTTAGATGTATATCTTTGAACACAACTCTGTCGCTAGTTTCCAAGCTATTACCTCGTTTAGTAGTCAACTAGCAATGTCGTTTTGCCATTCCTGCCAGTCTTTGGGGGCTTGGCTCACGTCGGAGGAGACTGCTACTATAGTGACGGACTTTCTAGACCCCCAGCAGCCTTGGATGGATATAGTGGGAAGACTAGAGTTCTCCCATCACGGGCACTCAGACGAGCTACAAATAGCTGCAGAAGAGGGATGCCCTCTATGTCAAATCATCCTCAAAATTGTAGACCGCGAGAAACATCTCCATCCGCCATCGCCGAAAGATAGTGTTATTGAGCTCAGCCCTCTAGTATTTCAATTGCATCCCAACAGTAACAGGTTATATGTGGACTGCGAGGGAGAGGGTTGGTGTTCGGCCTTTGCACTCGAGATCTACAGGCATGGACCTGCGTCCGAGGCAACTCGTGAGGAGGGATGTACTCTCGAATCGGAATCTAAAATGTCGGATATTATCTGGAAGAGGCGAGAGCATTTAGACGATCATCCGTTATCCGGAAACACTTTGAAATATATTCGGGGCTGGATGGCCGAATGTAGAGAACAGCATGAAGAGTGTAAAACGAGTCCTTATCATGGATCCTGGCCGACAAGACTCATTGATGTAGGACCCTCGGATGGGTCTAGAGAGCCTTTTTTGGTCGAGACGAAAGATATTCCATGGAATCAAGACCTCGGGACCTCTGTCAACCAACTCCTCCCAAAGACAGCTCGCCTGGAGCAGAAAGATTACAGCAATACGTTAGTGCAGTACGCAACCCTCAGTCATTGCTGGGGTGAATCGAGGAGTTCGAAGACAACGATGGAGAAATTAAGTGCTTTCAAACGCCCAATACCAATTTCATCAATGAGCCAGACGTTTGTCGACGCTGTTACCGTGACGCGAGGTATTGGTCTACAATACCTGTGGATTGACTCTCTCTGCATCATCCAGGATTCAGTCGAAGATTGGCAGGAGGAATCTTCCAAGATGTGCTCCGTGTACGGCAATGCCGCCATCACCATTACTGCAACTTCCTCTAGGAATAGCGACGAGGGATTCTTACATCAGAGATCCACTGCCGTCCGAGTACCCAACTCCCAAGAAGGTCTAGGCGAGCGCATGCCAAGCAAGGGTCTATGGATCCAACTCGTCGTCCCCGAAGTCGATATACTAACGACAAGAGCCTGGTGTTTCCAAGAGGTCATTCTCGCTCCACGCTCCGTCAACTTTGGTTACAACGAAGTTGAATACTATTGTCGAGCCTACCGCAGGTTTGAAACAACTCCGGAAGTGAACAGCCAAGATCATGCTCTAGAATACTACCGGCACCCCCGAGAATATAAATCCAAATTTTCTAGCCTGTTTCGCGAACTTATAGTCACTAGAGACAGCTACAAGGGAGCTATGACGTTATGGCGTGAGTTGGTGGATTCGTATTCGAGCAGACAACTTACATTTCCCAAGGATACATTACCGGCCATTTCCGGGCTTGCGTCTCTGTTGGGAACTGCTACAAATGCTAAATACCTCGCCGGTCTTTGGAGCTGCGATCTTCCTCTTGGATTATGTTGGATAGCATTACATTCCGAGCCACGGAAGGTTGAGCCGTACAGAGCTCCATCTTGGTCATGGGCTTCTCAAGACGGGACTGTCTGCTATGGCTTCGTTAGCAGCAAGAAAATTGAATGGGAAGTAAGCGTTCTGGATTATGGTGTCGACTGCCTCTCTGATGATGTGTATGGACAAGTGCGGGACGGATTTATCAAGCTGGAAGGAAGAATGATCCCGGTGGAAGTTAGGAGGGGGGAAACTGATCATGATCGGGTTTGCTGGTTTGTACACAGAGGCGACGATAGGCTTTTTGAAGCGGTTGGCCCTAACTACCGCTTTGGCTCCGAGGTTAAGGGACTATGGTGTCTTTTGCTTGGAACCGAAGTACAGGACTCAGAGAGGCGTCCGGTGTTGCTGGTTGTAATAGAAATCGATGACGGTACGAACTTTGAACGAGTGGACTGCATCTACAACTTGTATTCAGAGACCGAGTTGCTGGAGGTCACCGAGTCTTTGTGGGACGACGCCCAAAGAAGAGAGATAACTCTCCTCTGACAATATTAATGCGCCGCTAGATTTGGCGACCATCGTACTTGAACGTTGCATTTAGTTGTAAAATTTGAATTTGGGTAAATTTTCAATCTTGTACCAAATATAATTATATATCGCTTTCTGCTAGCCTTTTCTTAATCCTAAAAGGAATTTGGCCCATCGGATGTAAAGTACCTGCTCCATATTTCGTCTCATCCATTTTCAGCGACTTCTCTTTTGCGAAAACATCGATGTCAAAGAGGATAACCATTGCTGCTATTGTGACAATCATGTGGTGTTTTGCTAATTGACGACCAGGACATCCTCTCGGTCCCCCACCAAACGGAATCCAGACTCCGTCGAGGCCATCAAGGGAAAAGGACATACCCGCTTGAAGCTCCTCCTTGTCTGCTTGGCTGGATCCTTGGATGGGAATGGAATCCGAAGAGCCCGAAGCATTCCCAGTCTGTACAAGAAATCGATAAGGCCAAAATTCCTCCAAAGGGTGTTTCCCTCCGGCTGTATTCCACTCGGAGCCATGCATATGTGCTGGGTGTGACGAAACTAAGCAGAGTTTATCTTGCGGGATCTGCCAACCTTCTAAATCGACAACGTCGTGGATAAATCTTCTTGCCATATAGACATGAACGCGAACTCTTAATGTCTCGGCGAAAATTGATTGCAAAAGCGGATCTGCACAAATGCTGGCTCTCTTGTCTGCTTGAGAAAAGTGTTGAAGGAACTCGGTAACTGTATGTATCGTTGGGAGTCTCTTCCGAACTTGGGAAAGCAGTTCTGGCCGCCGGAAGATTTCCAATACTGCCCAAAAAGTCGATGGGACGACATTCGAGTTTACTCTGACGACTTTGTTAGTTGTGAACAAGGAGAATCAATTTACCCTCGTGGTTATAACGACAGGACTACTTACGCCCATGAGAATGTCAAGTTCACAGACGCCAGACCATCTTCATCTGTGTCATCCATCTTGAGGAACAATTTCTGCCATTTTCTCATCAACCTTGATCCCCATTGTTGGGCATCGTAATCGTCTTCATCCCAAGGGGCAGTTCCGTTGTCCGTCCCGTGTGATTGCCACTGTTTCATAGCTTCTAGTAGGCGGTCACGATGGGAATAGGCTTTTGGGATCATCCAACGGGGCAGATGCCACGAGAAATATTGCAGCCGGTTGTTGAATTCCCAAAAGTCAGAGCAGAAGGTTGAGTTCTGGGTCAGATGCGTACCCCACAGTGACTCCGTGTTTGCGGGTGTCATGTGTATCTGGAAGAACTTCACCAGATCAGGCATATATGTCCAATGAGTTCCAATATTGGCAGTAACTAGTCTATCGGATAGGCGAACAGCAAAGCGCTCACAAATGGAGGCAGCATCGGGTCCACTCAAGGATTCTTTGAAAACAAGATGGCTAAGGCGGTCAGCTCGGTTCTGTGGTTTCACATCACTTGTAGGGTGTGGTTTAGGACCGAAACCAGACTTGTCTGCTGCATAAATGTTTATGGTTTTGGGGGGCATTGCGAACCAGTGGCGGAACGTAAATGTATGTAGAGCTGTTGAGCTGGATTTTGCAGATGCTTTCCAGAGGCTCAAAATGTGCTGTTTCCCTTGGACGATGTAAACACTTCCAGCCGCAAGTTTTATGTGGGCAGGTCTTTGGCTATCGGCATTTGTTCTGGTAAGGTAAGTTCACGAAAAAGGAGTAAATGACTGGGGTCACTAACGTAGATGAATACAAGAGTTTCTTGGGACAAACTATGAATGGTACGGTATTACCAATCAGGGATAAGAAAGAAGGGTATGTTGGTGGGTTGGTTGTCAACTCCGGCTGAGAGTGCAAGCGGCGAAACCTTCTGCATTTTCTAACGTATCCTAGAATAAAAGACGCTGTGAGAACAGCAGTAATCAACAGAATGGTATTCTTGAAGCCAGATTTCTCCTTGTAGATATTGTTGGTAGGTAATGGAGACGCCAGTCCAGATGGCTCAAAGTAAACCGAAGAGTGCAATGCTGTCCGCTCAAAGCTACAACAGTCTTGCAGTGAAGTAAAATTGTATCCAGGAAACATCATGATGTGTAATACTCGTAACTTAGATTCTTGAATGCACGGTCTTAGGAATGTACTTTACATAAATAACTTATACTCAAAGACTCAATCTTTCCTCTCGAATATCTAGCAAGGATTCCAAATTGGGGGCTAGCCATCACAAGGTGATTGTTCGAAGTTAGACTCGTTACCAAGATGTCGTAAGGGGCACAGTGCATGAGACTACGACGCCCGTTTAGATACCAGCTGTTGTGTAAGGCGGAACGGCAGTTTCGTGGGGCTAGACTGTTTGGGTAGCCATTTTCAAACCCCATTATTACACATTTACCGCTGTTATACTATTGGACATTCGATATATTACCCCACGCCGAGCACATCACCTTTCGGAACTCGGGCCTTTGAAGGCTGATATCCAATATATTCTCAGCCAATAAGAGTTGAGGCATCGGCAATCAATTCAGTGACTCGTATTACTCCCTTTTATTATAGTACCCAACCTCAGAAAGTGTCGCGTGCGAATCGGTGAGCAAACTCGTTCACCTACCACAGTTATCAGCAGCCTAAACATTACCGACGAGATGCGTTTCTAGGGAAAACTAATGGTCACTTATACACACGTGAAAAGCACTTGAGGGCGATCGTGACTTGGTTGGAGACATGGTCGATATGTTCATTACCTCTCGATAAAATTACCATGATCAACGAGACCTCTGGCTGCTTGACTGGAGCGTCGCCTGTCATCCTCTCTCAAGTATTCACATGCAATCATGGCTTCTACTGTAAGTGATTGCTAATGAGCATCAAAATGGTTTCAAAAACTGACTGTCGAGGCCCAAATAACACGAACGAGCACCCACCTGAATACTGCGCTCCTGCAAGATCATGTCAGGCTATAAGACTTCTACCATTTCAGAACGGCTGCCCAGAGCCTCAAGGAGTCTATGAGCCAATCGTGTGTCCGAAAAGAAACTTTTGTCCCGAAGGAGGCAGATCGATGTTGCCGTGTCCAAAAGATCACTATTGTCCGATTGGCACAGCAAACCCTTTTCGATGCGGTCGGTTATCAATATGTGGTCCTGGTTCCAGTCGCGAGTTCGAACTGGATGGATTCCTGGTAGTGATAATCTTCGACCTCCTAATTTTATTGTTTGCCTTTCTCCCTGCTTCGAAGTTTATTTTCAGAAAAGGTCCCAACAAAAGACATGAATCATCCAAGAACAACGATTCATCATCTGAGAAGGGTCTTCAACTAGGAGCCAACAAGATATATCCCTCACGTATCTTTGACTGTACTCCTGTAGATCTGAATACGGACGAGGTTACAACCTTAGCGAGCCTTCAAGATTTCATATCTGCAGTCACTGATTGTAATGGTACAAGAGAGCTTGGACTTTCAATTGGATTCAATTCTGTAAGCTTTGCAGTAGAAAGAAATTCCAAGAAGCTTGTTTCCTCAGTTACCGGGCACATCAAAAGAGGAACCTTGTGTGGGGTTCTCGGTCCTTCAGGTGCGGGAAAATGTAAGGTTCTGCATCTATCCATTCCAAATCCGCTGACTAGAACATTATTTTAGCGACATTTATGAAGCTGCTGATGGGAAAGCTTGAACCCACCGAGGGATCTGTCAGCATCAATGGAAGTGCAACAAAACTTGCCCAGTGAGTGAAACCCTCCATGGAAAATGCCATCTGAGTACATTTCTAGGTACAGAAAGCTTATCGGGTTCGTTCCATCGGATGATGTTCTGCTCCCAGAGCTCACAGTACGCGAAAATATTCTTCACTCTGCTCGAATTCGACTTCCTCGTGATTGGCCAGATAAGGCATGCCAAGCTCTTACTGATAACCTGATCTCCTGCCTTGGTCTTCGCCATGTTGAGGATCAAATTGTTGGAGACCATATTACCTCTTCTATATCATCCGGTCAGAAGAAGCGAGTAAGCATCGGCATTGAGCTTGTCGCTGCACCCATGATTCTATTTTTAGACGAGCCAACTTCAGGGCTTGACTCCACAACAGCATTGTCAATCATTAGGCTGCTCAAATTAATATCAGACACCGGAGTAACTGTTATCTGTATCATCCACCAGCCTCGAGAAGAGATTTTCGACTGCTTAGACCAAATAATGCTCCTCGCACAAGGCAATCAGTTATATCAGGGTTCAGCAACGGAGGCTGCCAAGTACTTTGGCCGTCTCGGCTTTGAAATACCACCGAGGTCCAATCCAGCAGATGTCTTATTAGATGTTGCTGCTGGAAAAAGAAAGTCCAAGATCTCGCCCATGGTAGCAGACAGCCCTATTCAGAAGTTGGCACAGATGTGGGAACAACATCGAAACGAAAACATGGAAGTTCAGGAAGAGCTATATAGGAGTTCTCTAGAAGATCGCTTGCAAATCAGCGACATTTCCCACGCTGCAACCATACGTGGGGCATCATGGCAACGTCAGGTACATCTCTGCTTTATCCGCGCTATGAAGCAGCAATTCAGACAACCAGCCAGTTTGCTCCTTGAAATTATAGTTGGAGCTGTAGCAGGATTACTTATTGGCTTAGGCTTATATCCCTATAAGGGCATGCATTTTCAAGGTATGTATAGGGCTCCGTTTGATATTCTTTCGAGCGCAGTCGACTACACGACGATTCCTAAGATAGGCCAGATGATTGCGTTGGCGATTGGTAAGTTCTTGAATGCGACGCGAAGAATATGCTGTCAATAACTCTGTTAGGTCTTGCGGCAGCTTCGCCAGGAGTGAGGACATTTGGCGAGGAGAGTACGTTTTAACACCTTCACATCTTAATTTGGTAATGGAGACTTACAGAGACGCAGAAAGCTTATACTGGCGAGAAGCTAGCGTGGGACACAGCCGTTCAGCCTACTTTTTAGGTAAAGTTCTATCAACAACTCCACGGATTGCCCTATCTGCTTTACACTTTACATCATTCTACGCTATTTTATCGACACCAACAATGGAGTTTTGGATTATGTTTGTATTCAACATGCTTTACTTCTATTGTTGGTGGCCTGGCCTGCACTCATGTGGCAAAGCAACTGATTGTATATGGCAGGCGTGTATGGATTGGCTTCGTTTGTCTCTGTGGCTGTGAGGCGCGAGGATGGAACATTATTGGCCATGATCTTATGCCTTATCATTGGAGCATTTGGAGGGTATGCACCTCCCCTGTCTACCATTCAGGGGTGGCACTTGGAATGGCTGTGGCGGTTATGTCCCGGAGTGCGTACCCAGTACAATCAACATTTACCCCAAGGCTCACTGAGGACTAGACCTGGCTTACAGAGGCGTACGTTGACCAGACACTTAAAAATGTGGCGTATCTTTATGATATCGAGGCTGCTGCACGATGGACTGGCTACAGCTTAGGGAGAACGGGACTTGATATTGTGTGAGTTCATAATCCTCATTCGATGTAACTCACTTATTGATACGTTTAGCATGATCTTCATTATTGGGACTGTGTATCGGAGTGCAGCTTTAGTGGGGCTTCTTTTATTTGATCGGAGCAAGCAACGATAGTCTCAGAATGATAGCGCCTGGACCACGCGTTCTTAAATCGCTAGAGTACATTTCGTTCCGCTACACCCTATCTATAAAGGAATGTTACTATATGCGTCTGTGCGGCTCAGCGCGATATTGTTTCGTTGCGCCATGTGATACACATCTCCCTCGGTCATCTCCAAATTAACTTGAAGTCTTTTGGACCCCAATTCAATATCAGCCTGTATGTTAGTCTTTTGCCATAGATTAACTAAACGGTCGTTCTCTTGGCGTCGAGTATCAAGAGCTACAAGAAAGGGGTACTTTAATTCGATGGAACGTGCAGAATGCTGTGCAACGCTTGATAGATAGCTCGGGTCGAGCCTGCAAGAGGTAGCACGTGGATACATTCCCGAATTGCAGTCACGGCCTGCCCTATCACATGCCTGCAAAGCGATCCGATATCTCATGTCGACGTATCTCTTCCTTTCTCCTGCTATTTGCGTTGCGCAAGCCAATATGGTACAATATGTTCAACGCCAAATGTCAGAGGAAGGTGGGGTCTATTTTGGTGAACTGCCGATCTTAAACTCCTTAGCAGGTTTGGATTGGGGTCATCAACACTCCTCACATGAATTGACCCACCTGAGATACCCTTTAAAGGGCCATGAGAGACACTTGGATGTCTTTCGAACTTGAAGTCTTCCTCCAAAATGTCTTTTTTCCCTACTTCGTACGATGACGCTACAAAGTACAAGATCGAGCACGCAGGAAGAGTGAGCGAGCCTGTTTTCCAGGTAAGCATTGAGTGTTTTGTACTCCGCCGTGGGGGTTGCCTGACGCACTGTAGACGGTTTGTGGGTTTTTTTGTGCCATCGCCATTATTGCGTTCGTCAGTCGTATCGCAGTGCGACTGACAATTCGAGGACGATTATACGTGGACGATTACTTCCTCATTTTCGGAACTTCTGCTCTGATTGCTGCCACGGTCATCATCTACCGGTTCAGTCATCTCATATACATTCTAGCCATCCTGAAATATGACCATACTGTTATCCCAACGGCGCAGGACTTCCACGACATTGGGAGTGCGCAAGGAATCAACTACTCCCTTATTGCCATGATATGGACGGCAACCTGCGCGGTTAAGTTCTGTTTCTTGACTGCGTCCAAGGTTCTTATTGCCAATGTCTCTGTCAGAATTACTGCTTGGTACTGGGCTGCAGTTGTCCTATCCATAATTTCATGGATACTTGCAATCACCATATCCTTTATTATTTGCCCATATACGGGCACGGCCTTAAGTGCATCACCATCTTCTTCATGATTCAATACCATTGCTCACTGTCAACCAGTCCAACACTGCACCCCTGAGACGCCCTACGTAAAAACCACAGCCCTCAAGATCCTCGTTACATGCCTGGACGTCATTACTGACATAATGAGTATGTGGCCATTGTTTTCACCACTCCCGTCTTCTCTAACTCTCCATCAGTTGTTGCCATCCCAATCTACATTCTCCGCCACGTACGAATAAAGCTAGCACAAAAATTTGGCATTGGCGTCTTCCTCTGCCTCTCCATAGTCATGATAATTGTTACCATCACTCGGACTGCAGCAGCGCACCATAACGGAGGCTGGGATACTACCTGGGAATTCTTGATCCTATACCTTGAAGGCTGTATCGCAATTACCATGGCATCAGTGGCAGCCTTCCGCAGTGTATTCGTCGAACACCGTCGTCGCCGGGAGCAGTTTCAACTTCAAGTACAGGAAATACCTGGAAATGCAGCCATACCACAAAACCCAGAGAACTTGCGCGCCAAGATAGGGAAGTTACGAGCAAGAGCTAGAGATGAAAACGAGGCTTATGCGGATTCACACCCCTCGAATTCACCGCGGGCACCGATGGGAGGACTTAAGATCAAGGGTTTCTTGTCATTCATTAATGTTTATGGTACTCGAACTCACCATCAAACCTCTGTCAAGGAATCAGTGCAAGGGGATATTATGATAGAAAAGACTTATGTATGAAGGATGAAATATGAAAATATAAATATATGAAAACTCTAAAAGATTTTAACCCTAAGCGCCCCTCATTTATTTGCTGAGATATCAAAACATGTTCCAATTCTCTCACCGGCGGTTTGAAGTCCTGCAGGGACTTATATGCGATGCAATATGACCGGATAAATGACCGGCAATGTACTGAGGATACCAACAAATTTCCAACCCGATGCCTCCACTCCCTCTATAAAAGCAACCACGTTCCCCATATGAATTTATAGCTGTATTCACAATTATGGCAAACACGTCTGAGCACCTAGCATCGCATAGAAAACAAAGAGCCAGAGATAAGGAATATTCACGGCATTGGGAACAGAGCGGAAAACCCACTGTTGATGACGACGAGGCTCGCAACCATCGAAAGTCCCAGTATACTACCCTAGTAAATGAGTAAGCGGACTCCCGTTCTGGCCTCATTGCATGCTGACGATCGAATTCAGTTACTATGATGCTGCCACCGATATTTACCTCGAAGCGTGGGGCCAATCATTTCACTTCTGTCGCTTCCCTCGTGGCCCAGAACCAAAGGCTGCAGCAATTGCTAGACATGAGCACTATCTCGCTCATATGATGGGTTTACGTCCCGGCATGCGAGTCTTGGATGTCGGATGCGGTGTTGGCGGACCGGCCAAGGAAATTGCAGCTTTCGTAGATTGCAGTGTAGTAGGACTGAATAACAACGGATACCAGGTGCAAAAGGCAGAACAATTGGCTAGGAAAGATGGCATGGAGAAGATGACCGAGTTCGTGAAGGGAGATTTCATGGTGAGGCCACTGCATGCGTTTTGTTCCTTAACATTAGACTGACTGTGGACTAGAACATCTCATTTCCCTCGGATAGTTTTGATGCTGTCTACGCCATTGAAGCAACCGTTCATGCGCCCTCCCTCACAGGTGTCTATTCTGAAATATGCCGTGTTCTTAAACCTGGAGGAGTCTTTGGTGTCTTCGAATGGGTTCTGACAGATGAATTCTCTTCCACCGATAGCGAACACATGGCCATACGACTTGGAATTGAACGTGGAAATGGTATACCGGCGCTTCAGAGTAAGACTGCTGCCCAAGCAGCCATGGAGAAGGCTGGATTCGATTTGATTGTCACGGAGGACCTGGCAAAAAGACCAGATCCTTTACCATGGTGGTATCCCATTGCCGGGGACACCAAAAGCGCTCAAGGATTACATGACTGGATGTTGGTTGTGCGAAATACCAAGTATGGGCGGTATGCCGTGAGGCTTCTTGTGAAGGTTTTGGAATTTGTACGGTTTGCGCCGAAGGGGACTGCCAAGACGACAGAAGAACTTATCATCGGGGGTGATGCTCTGGTGCTTGGAGGGAAGAAAGGTATATTTACACCAATGCACTTGATGGTTGGGAGGAAGCCAAAGGCTTGATTATTATATTACGAAGATTAGGACTTATAAAGGTTAAGTACGATTTATTATCTATTAAACTTTTATAGTAATTTGTTATTATTTTCTAAAATCTATAAAACGAAGCATTTTTAAACTCGTATTTGGGATATTTAATTATTTCATATTATATTCGAAATTTTTTATTAAATTTTAAATTCTTCGATATATAATTTTTTTTATTTAATATCGAGTTTTTAATATTTCTTCGATATAAAATAATATTAATTAATATAAATAAATATATTTTCTTATTTCTCGATCGATAATTTGATTATATTATTATTATTATTTGCATCGATCTTTTTTAGATTTATTTCCCCTCGCCTTTTTCATTCAAAATACCCGTTTTATGGAATTATATATCGTGAACCAAATAATGAGCCAATAGAGAGTCATTTCACAATGTTCCTAAATCTCTGGGCTAGGAGGAATTGGAGAAGGGACGGCACCAATGCTAAATGGGGTACATTTCCAAGAAGAGACATGCGTAGGTCGCCTTAATTGATCTCGATGTATTTCGATAACACCTTGCCTCTCACGGGACCATGAATGAATGCCTCATGTTTGTGACCTGACCATGAAATGATTCGAGAACTGAAAATGCAAGTATTCAGACTGCAGGCTGCTTGCCAGCGAAGGCTAGATCGTGCGGCAGTGAAGCTTGCACTGCAGTTGCAGCTCCAAAAACTTTGGTGTGTTATGATTGAACTCGAAAGAAGAATGAAAGAATTTGAAAACGAGAGCGACATGTTCTCCTAATCACAGAGTTTGAAGCATGGTGACGGTACTAGGGATGCTAGGATCACCAGTGGGTGCAGGAATTAGTGCTGCTCCGCCGTAAATTTAGCGAAAACACACCAAAAATTTGGTATTTTACAACGTTAAACAAAATGCACCCCCTTATAAAAAGGTCAAATTTTTATTATGTGTACTAAGACTGCCTAAAAGCCGAGATTAGATTAATTAAACTTGTGAATTAGACTCTTATTATACTTATATTAAAAAACGTTAGTTTCCTCATTGAAAATTTATTAGTAGCTTTTATTTTTCTTAATAATTTTTTAAATATAGGTATTTATAGAACATTTTCAATATGCAATTTGCTCTAAAAAGCTAAAAGAAATCGCTTACTTAATTTTAGATATACTTATAATATAAATATTTATTATTATTAACTTGGAAAGTTCGTGGTTTTTGGTGTATTTCGCTAAACTTACGGGGGTGCGGCACTAATTCCTGCACCCACTGGTGGATTATGTAAGCATAGAACTCGGTGAAATTTGATGCTCGAACCTCACGTCTACACCACACGACGCCTTGGTAAATATCCCACGCCTGGTCACTGAATATACTGACTCTGGACACAGGAAAGAATTATTGTCATCAAAAGCGATTTCTATACCACCTACTCAATCACCCTACACCATTCGACGTCCATACCCTCCCCACATCCACACACCCTCAGCCTGTCACCTTCCCCTGCGAATGACACATGTCGACGCAAGATATGGTACCTCGCATCATCAGAATAGGAAAGGAAAGTTGGAGGATAGCGCCGTTACCATCTGCGAATTATGGAGTCTCGCACAATCAGAAAAGGAAAGAATGATTGGAAGTTGTCGACTCTCCTATCATTCCCTGCCATCTCCCGTCTCCTCCTTCACGATTCATGACCGACTTCATACGATATCTGCAGAGGTGATAAAAGGTCTGGAAATCAAAACGCACTGGCGTTTACCACAAATCTCTCATTTCAAGATCATGCTCCTGTCGAGATAATAAAGATCACTCATCGAACCCGGCATCGCAGTATCACCAATACGCCGAGAATTCGAGCACTTGACGCATAAAGATTCAACTCAAAAAATGGTACAGAGCTCCGTCACCTGTGGAGGCTCTTCTTGCGACAGAGACCGACCCATGGAACTTGGTCCGCATCATCAATATACAAGGGAGATACCACCACTTAAATCATGCATGTGGGCAACTGTCACATCACGGTCACGAATGATTCAGAGCATGTTTTGGCAGTAGTCATCCATTGCTATCTATCCTCCAATGACTACTACGCCTTCTCTCCTCTGGGTCACAGTCACCCTCCCAGCTCTCTCTCCTTCATCCTTCCATTATCCCTTGACTATGACCCCGGCCTCTACTTTCTCCGCCAGTCACCGTCCATCCTGCCTTTCTTGCCCTTATTGTCCGCCTTTGGCTCCGCTCTCGACCTGTTGCGAGGAGGGCGATTATCGTTCGGTCGAGCTGGGGCTGCTCGAGATCCCATATCGTCGGTGCTGTCTCGATCGGTTCGGTCGGGGAGGTCCTGTTCGGGCAGTGGCGGCCCAGAATACGTCGAGAACGGACTTGCTAGAGCATTTTCCATCGCAGACCTCTGCGATGTCGCCCTAGGAGCTGCATCAAACGGATTTGTCATAGGATTTTGCATGGATGCCGATGCCGATGTTGATGCATTTGACCGCCAGTTGGTACTCGATGCCGTTGCTTTCGTGTTTTGTCTGGTCGATGGGGCAGTCCATGTCGATTGCTGAGATTGCTGGTACTTGACCGGTGGAACGTATAGCTGGTTCTCTAAGGGTGGCGGAGGTTGAGGCTCAGTCTCGGGTGCCGTGTCCAAATCCATCGTTTGTTCATTAGTAGCTGAGAATTTCTTGGACTTCTTGGCGGCATGTGCATTCATCACGTCCTAGGCGATCTGCTCCTAGTCGGCTCAGGTTGCCTCGTCGTCAGAGAACTCCGGGGAAGCAGGAGCGTCGACGTACTCCTGGCCGTCGGCGTCATCCTCCATTTTGTCGTCTCCGTCCATCTTGGCGTCTCCGTCTGCATCCGGAGGTCCTTTAGCTCCCTCGCCCTCGACCTTGTGGAACAAGTCTAGGTCGAAATGCTTGCCAGCGTCGAAGTCGGCCTCCATCTTCTCTCGCTTCAGGCGCAGGCTCTTGAGCTGTGCCAAGAGGTTCAATTCATACAACACCTGCTCCTTCTTGCTGTAGTATGCGGCAGCCTTCACCAATTCTCGACTCACTGAGATATCCTTCTTCATAGTGATAGGTGCATGGAGTGACCACGAGTCGATATCGCCAATCTCGTTAGCATCAGCTGGGAGCCTATCGACGGTTGGCGGAATGGTGTCGATGATGTCGCCACAGTCGAGGAGATCAATCACAAAGAGGGCGAACTTCTTGGCACGCATGTTGTTGCCGATGACCTTGAGCTGACTGCGCCAGCAGTCGATGTTTCCAAAGATCCAGAGAATTTGCTTGGCACGAGTGAGAGCGACATTCATGCGGTTCCATCTCGCAATGAAACCGATGAGGAAGCCATAGAAGGGATTGGCTGCGGTCATCGAGAGGATGACGATCTCATTCTGACCACCCTGGATGCTGTCGATGGTTGTGACCACGGGGAATGTATCCCATCCTAAGTGTCTGAGCGCCAGCCTGAGGAAGTCCTCCATGACCTTCTTCTCCTCTGCATAGCCGGTGATGATGGTGATTTGCGAGGGCTCAATGGGCTTGATATTGCTGTCTTTGCGGATTTGTCTGAAGTGACCAAGGAGGGCAGCAACCTTGAAAACAATGGCGTTTACATTTCCAAAGTTGACCTGTGAAGTCGATCCTGCGGGAATTGCAGATGTTCCATCTTTGACGTTGAAGAACACGCGACGGAACTTCTGGTTCTACTTTTTGGTCCATTCGCCCTTGCGACGGGCATTTCGGTCTGCCTCATTGTTTTCTGAGTGCCAGAACTCTTTCACATATTTGTAGGCCTCTGTCTCAACCTTGGTCGAAGCATCACATCCTAACCAGCCATAACTCAGCATCCCCGGAAGGAGCGCAATGTCCGGGTGCATTCGGTAGTTGATCTTGAGGCGGAATAGGGGAACATTCTTTGCCTTCAGAACGCGCTCAAACATGGACATTCCAAACTGCTCAGAATGCTCGCTGGCGTGAATACCCTTGGAGATGGGCCTAAGTTGCTCGTGGTCGCCCGTGAGAACGATCTTCTTGGCGTTCAATGCCAGTGGGACGCAGCTATCGTGTTCCGTCGCGAAGGCACATTCGTCGACGATGAGTGCCGCAGGTTCGAAGCCGTAGTCCTTGACCAACGCCGAATTGTTGGATGTCGATACCACAATCTTGAGTGCCTTGCCGGTCAATATCTTTTGGCATGCATCCTTGTTCTTTTCGGTCCAGGCCTTGAGCTTCTTACCGTGGACAGCCTCGCCAACACGGAGGTCTTCGAGAGTTAGCATCCATTCGCCAGCTTCGGCACGTTCCTTGTCGGTCAGCTTGGTGTTCTCGGAGCGTTCCTTCCAATACTGCTTCACGTGATACCACAACTCGTACTGGTGGTGCTTGTTCGTGCTCTCGTCCTGCCGTGCCTCCTCTTGAGCTTCCAGTTCGAGATCTACATCCTCCAACTGCTCCTTCAAGGTCTTGTTAGTAGGAACATAGAGGATCTTGATGGCCTTTCGCATAGCGGGGACCATCTTGTAGAATTTCTCCATGTCGGTGACCAAGACATCCATCAGAACCTCGCAAGCCTTATTAGTAGGAGCACATATAGCTGTCTTCCAGCCACAGATAGCGAAGGAGATTGCCAGGGCTATGTCCAGCTTTGTCTTGCCTGTGCCGGGAGGACCTTGAACAATGTTGATGGGCGCAGTGCTGTCAATGATGTTCTTCCAAGCCTCAAGTTGAGGAATATTGAGATCAGTCTCCTTGAGGTACTTGTCGAATGCATCTCGCAGAGCAGATGTCTTTTGCTTCTTCAATGCATCCATCGGATTGTAGCCAAACTTGAAGACGACCTTTTCGCCGAGGAGGAAGTGGCGAAGATATGTTGCGTAGCCACCATCTTCTGGTAGACCGGCTAAGGATCCGATTGCATGGAGCATTCGCTGGCTTGGAAGGTTATTTCGGACCATGTCCAATTCGATGTAGAATTCGGCTCCCACGCTGTACAACCCCTTCGAGACGGTGTCCTTGTCGCCGAGATGAAGGCTAATTACCATGGTCTTGGATGTCTCCTTGACAATGGCTCGACATCTGCGCTCCTTCTTCTTGGCAGCGGCGATCCTCTGCTGACGGATCTCCTTGGGAGTTGGAGCTGCTCTGGTCCCTGAAGGTCCAGCACCTACCATCTCTTCATCATCTTCAGGAGGTGCAGCAGGGGTTTCGCTGGCATCTGGAGGAGCAGTTGCTCCTGGAAGAGGTTCGTCAACAACAGCTCCACCTTCCGTTCCATTGTCTTGATTCGGATCAAAATCATTGATCTCCAAGTCGGCCGGTTCATCCTTAACCGTCGGCTTCATGTAGTCACCCAATTTGACTGAGATGTTGGGATCGTTAGCATTGACCGTCTTTCCATCGACATTCTTAGGAGGTGGATCATCCAAAGTCAGACCATCGATGATAAGCTCTCCCCCTACAGAGATGGGGTCGGTATCGACAGGGTTGCTGCTGCTCTCGGGTTCCTTGGTCTCCTCTTTCGCCTTGTTCTCCTTCTTCGGGGTTGGAGGACTGGTCATTCGCATCTTGAACATCGTGCCTGCAGTAATCACCGGGCAAATAACGTCTTCCACTCGAGCCGTGAAGACTTCCAGCTCAACATAGCCTTCATTTTGCTTGATGACCTTGGCGTTGTGCTTTACACCCCATCCAAAGTACTTCTCAGCGCACTCGTTCTCGAAGGCAATCTCCTGGATGAGTGCGACACTCAAAATGGTCTCGTACTCCTTCATGTTAACAAAATAGAACTTGGCCGCATGGGAAGCGAACTTTCGGAGAGCAGGGTCCTTCTTGTTGTTCGGAAGTTCCATCCAGGGTTGATGTGGAAGCATCTCGCATGAATTCTTCACCCACTTCTGAAATTGTCGACCGACGACAACATCGACAAAGTCACTGTAGAATGGGCAGAGACCCTTCTCTGCGGTGACTCGGATTCTGTGTTGCCAGTAAGCGTCGACGTAGGGGCTCGTGATCTGGACCCTTCGGATCAATGAGATCAGAGGCTTGTTATTATTCAAGTCTTCGACGAATCTCTTGAAGTTCGCATCTAGAATTGGTTCCTTGCTGCTATCCAACCACCTGCCGCCAATCTTGTGCTTGATGCGGAACGTCATGACACGCATTCCTGCTGCATCAGGTTGCTTCTCATTCTCGCCGAACGTCTTGATGAATTCCAGGGCCTCATCTGTGACCTTGTCATGCTTGTGCTCCTCGGTGAGAAGCTTCTGGATCCGTGGGATCGTCACATCTGCAGGTGCAAGAAGCTCGGTTGCAAAGACCTGGTCGCCATCGTCGGTCGTCGAGTTTCGCTTAAAGTTATCACCCCATATGCGGACTTCCCAACTGTCCTTTGATACAATCAAGCATGGTGTCTGGCTATCCAGTGACAATGCGACATGAAAATTAACATAAACACTGGCAACCGGATCAATACCTCGTTCCGGCAGAGTCGAACTTGTCGCGAGAATGGCCTTTCTCTTCCTGGTGAATCGGTAGACGGGTTCCCCGCCAGGGTGATCTCGCCCACGAGCTAAAGACTTCATGTCGTTAGTCCATGTCTTCAACTCTGACATAGCCCTGAGAGTCTTCCTCTCGATCTTCGACATCTTGGTTCCTGCGGCATTTCTGCCAGGAGCCTTGCGCTTCTTGCTCGCGAAGCGATTGGCATCCGGCTGCACCTCTGGTGCAACATCCTTTCTGCCTTGAACGAATTGGCCAAAGGTAGGTGGTCTTTGAGGACCAGACATTTTAGATCAGTAGAGACCTAAAAAGAGAGTTTGGAGAATGGAGCTCAATAAAGAGTTCCGAGTTGGAGAAATTTAGGGTACTCGATAAGAAGTACTTGATGCACAAGACTTTTTAGGGTCATGTACTGAGGTTTGAAGCTCGATGGAGAGTTTTGAGTTGGAGAATTTCCGGTACTTCGTAACAAGTATCTGATACACGACTTTTAGGGTCTTGTGTCAATCTAGATTCGGCTGGGACCTAGGTAAATGTGGCCTGGAAGTCAATTAGCAGATGTACGATCAAGTGATTAAGCATGTTGCGATAGAAGAAGACGGTGATTACGAGAGCGCAACAGAATAGCGCACATACAAAAGGATTGGGGTGTAGTTTGCCCTGGCCCAACACGCAAAACTTTTGCAATGTTTCATACAGCAGGAGTATATTATTCTATTCGCATCTGCTGCGATGAGAGAATACTGTTGTGAGGAAAAGCGATGTGATTTACAAGGTAACGTAGCAAAAGTGAAGTGCAATTCGCTCTCCCAATATACAATTCGTCCCCAGAAGTCACACAGATACTTCTGGGGTGCTCGATACAGCAAAAACAGCTTGTTCGTACATGTTGTGGTGAATGAATAGTGTTGCGAGGGAGGTTGAAAGGAAACGCGGAAACTTAACAGGATTGCAAGGCAATTTGTCCCCTCCAATATGCAATTTGTCTCAGCACACCGCAAATACTTCTGCAGTACTTCGTATGGAAAAATATTCTGTTCGTATGACTTGCGATGGATGAATCAATGTTGCGATGACGAACGACAGGATGCGCGGCAAGGAATGCGGCAAGATTGCAGCAATTCGCTCTCTACCTAGCACGCAAATACTTCTGCGGTGCTTCAAGTGGAAAGAATATGTTGTTCCTGTATCGTGCGAGAAAAGTAGTATTGTGAAGAAGCACGACGAGATCTATAAGGGAGGGCGATCGCATCTGCAGGATCGCGGCAGGATGGCAGTCCATTTCGCCCCCACCCAGCACGCAAACACTTCTGCGGTGCTTCACATGGAAAGGATATGTTGTTCCTGTATCCTGCCCTTCTAAATATGTGTAATCCATCGATATCCAAGTGAGTTCGTGGTGTAGGAGTGCTCTGTCTTCGAATTTCGCGCATCGCGGGGATCGATCTCGGAAGGCTACGCAGGGGGAACGCCAAAAACATGCGGGAAGCTAGAACAGAATATCCTGAAAGCAGAGAAGGATAGAAAAACATTACCCACTTTAATTATCGTGTGTTCACGAGCAAGAACGGGGTTCTTCGAATTAGTGCAACATTCATGGAAAAGGGAAAGATTGAGGGAAGCTCGCGAGAGTATATCGACGCGGCGAGTTTCTGAGTCCCGTGATTCTATTCTCTTCTGCCCTTATCTTTTCCCTAGACCACCGCCGAAGTAGAGTCCATATCGTCAGAGGCAATGGAGACAAGGGTACATATGTTTGGATGTGTGCCTCTGCACGCCCATCTTAATTCATGCTCTCGTTATCCTGCATTTCCTGAGAGCTCTTACGCACATCGACGCTAACTATTCAGGGGTATTCAGGGGCTTGCTGAGCCTTTCTCCATCTCTTCTACAATCACAATTCAAGCTGAAATATATGCAGAACTTTCCTTTCATTGTGCATTCTTAGGTCTGCCACATTCCTGCTTCTCGTCTGCAGTGCCTATTTCTCAAAAGGTGTCACTCGTCGTCTCCCTCGATTCCATTCTCCTTTGCCTCTGCAGTATCGAATCCACCTCCTCCACTCCACTCATTTCCACGCATGCGCATGATCTTCGATAAAATCCGAATAATGGTAGCTTCCACGGCCCTTTGATCAAGAAGATTGTACCATATGGGATTGATGGGGCACAAGGAATCTAGATTTCTTCCAACTTCGAGGTTTGGCTTGTGGACAACTTGAAGTGGTATCCTCGTCATGCATTCAACCCCAAGGAGCTAGATTGAATCAGGGTTTCCTCGTTGATCATGAACCTACATTGTGGTTTCATTAATGGTCTAGAAGCAGCGGGAAGATGCTTTCGACCGAAAGTGTCAGGATACGAAGCGCAAGACGTCAGATAGAAAGGGTGTAAAGACAGGGAGTGAACAGAGTGAGAGACGGAGCGAGAATCCACGAATAGCAGGATTACCATATGTTTATTGCTGCTGTTCGTGACTTTGTGGCAGGTAGCTGGCTGGTGCTCGGGTCTTGAAGAGATTGTATATACGAAGCCCCAAGATATCGTTTATACGGCAACAACGTCTCTGCCATCACTAGCATTTACTTCAAAGGGAAGGCATTGCCGCATTGATCCTGGTAGCGGATGATCTCCGTCTTGCCCAACACAATCGACCAGGGCTTGGGATTGAAGTAGGGCAAGAACCGAAGACCTGAGTGCAGCCCACCCGTACCGCATTGATCAGGCAGACAATCCAGAGATTTGTGATTCATCTCACTGATGTCGCTTGATTGCCGATCTTTGGGTTGGACATCCCTGGCATGTGGTAGGTCTTCAATTTCGAGGCAAAGACTTTGTATTTCTTTCATTTTCTCACTGGATACTCTATGAAATCTTTCACTCAGAGTCCTCAACTTCTTCATCTTCCCTCTCCTTTTCATCTTCGCTCCTTCCGTCTATATCAGTCTCCTCCTCTTCTTCGGACTCAATCTCATCGTCTATCACAAGAATAGTCGCCTTACAGACAGCCCGCCAGTCCTCATATCTCTCGCCATCCTCGTTACCGAAAAACACCACCGTCGGGCTAATCACCAAACTAATGGATTTTCCATCATTCCTCCCTTTTGGAAACGCCTGGGATCGGTGGGACTCGACGTATCGCGGGTTCACTGTAGAGCGCAGTGCGTCTGTCGTAGACCACTGTACCGTCGCAATCTGTGTTTGCAGTTGAATGAAAAGTTCCGCTGCTCTAGTCCAACAGCTCAACAAGCTCTGCCGACCTTCGACCGACAGCTCTGATTTCAGGAACGCAGCTGCAGAATTCTGACCAAAATCATCAAGCAGATCATCGCAGTGGTGTTTGATGAAGCTCGAAATATCTAGCTTCGAACTGATCCCATCAAATCTTCCTCCAGACTGAGGTGTCTCAAGGAGGATTCTCATCATTTGAGAACGCCATACATGAGCTTGCTTAAAGTCAACTACAGTCATTAGCTCGGTTCTCACGAGGTCGAAGAGACTTACGTTCTGCCAGCTTTCCATACACCTTCAACATTGTGCTTACCAAACCCGGCTCCTCATCAACTGCTCCGAGAGCCAAGAATTCGTTGTTGAACACGCATGAATACATGTGATGTGTTGCGAGAGCAGTCAATAGCAAAATTGGATCTAAACGTCGTTCATCCCACCACTGAAACTGCGAAGCAAGATCATCTTGGGTGACATCTGCTACTGTCTTGCAAACCTCCAACAACTCTGCTTGTTGGTATTCGTCCAGGCGTTCCTTAATCTCGTCAAACGACTCCAGGCAATTGTCTTCTGCCCATGCTTCAAGATCCTGATGTATCTCGTCCAGCACATCCTGAATGGCCCGATCTTCCAAAGGCGTCCAGGCAGACTTCGTCATTTGATTGAAGGACTTCTGTTGCACTTTACGAAGATCACCCTGCAGTCCGTCGTTCAACCGGCTAAGCTCCGCCAAGTTGTAGTTCAGCTCATCATTCTTCTTTTGAGAGTGCAACAATCTTTTCTTCAAGGTCGCCATTTCGTATCCAATAGCTTGTTGGTGTCTACTATCCCATCCAAACAGTGATGTGAACCCTGAAAATGGGTCGTGATAATCGTCAGGTTCCTCCATCCCCTCGACATACATCCCAGGGGGTCTGCGGATTTCGTTTTGTCGTTCAATCTTTGAAGTACTCCAGCGATCATTGAACTGGAGTTCGACACCTCGCTGACTCGCCATAGCCCTCCGGTCATTCGCTGCTCTTAGTGCTCGTTTTGCTTGCGGCTGAGCTGTCTTCCCAGCACCAGTTCTTTTCGGTGTAGTGTGTTTTGGTCTCGAAAGACGATTGATCGTCTCACTAGAAGGTTGCTTCCTATGCCCGCTCTCAGTGCCGCCTTGGAGAATCGTTTTTGTTTCCCGTGGAGATTTTGTTTGTGATGGAGACTCGGCGGGTTGAATTCTACTCTCAAGTTGACGCTTATTCCCCGTTTTCCCACCTTCGATCTTCTTTGCTTCCTGTGAAGGTTTTGGCGGTGTTGATGGCTGGCTGGGTTGAATGTTGCTCTCTTGTTGACGCCGGGCAACAATCTGTGCTGGTAGATGGCTTCCAGGCGATTCGGCTGGACGCTGCTGGGTCTTAGCATTGTTTGCATTCGGTTGCTCACCCGTACCATACCTGGAGACGCTTGCGTCGCACTGTCGGCCCAGAGATCTGGGGATGGTGTCCCATGATTCTATTCTCATCCACAGCTACATTTCGATCTTTCCTGGAAGCGGGCGGTGATTCTGTGGATGCAAGATCCTTAGGATTGTGTTTACGCATCTCAGATCTTCGATCTGCCATTGTGTTGAGAGCTTCCAATGCGCGTCTAAGTCGGTGATAGATGAAGGAGCTCCTGCTTTGGGTGCTTTTAAAAGTTTGGGATTCCCTCTAATTCGCACAGCCTGATTCCTTCGACTTGCATCTGCACACCGAAGAACCCCGCTCCAGCCTTACAGAAAGTCAGCCTAGTGGTTTTCCCTCCGCACCAGACGAGGCAGCCTAGCCGGGCGTCAACCCCACTTTCACAGAAGAACTCACCTACGGATGGATCGGATAACCCACGGTCAAATGCAGGGCGTTGAAATTGTTTGGTTGATTGAGAGTCGGCATACCTCGAAAGTCACCGTCTAAATCCTTCTGCAAGCCAATCCTAATTCAGACACCCTGCACCTCAGCTCCTGCAGAAGTCACTTCCGTATTCAGAGGTAATTATTCCGCAGAAGAAACTTTTCTGGCGCCTGAAGCGTTACTTTGATATTGTTTGGCGCTTCGTGTCTGAGACTTCTGGACGCAGCACCATGATAGTCTCAAATTGCTCAAGTCTCCGCTCAGGATGGGCTGAAATAAGACAACTGGATCGACTGAACCTTGGGATGTCCCCATCTTTCCAAAAGACGTTCATGATCCTAGGGAATATTTTTGTGGATCACGCCCGATTTCATAGTGCTCGCTGGCAAGGCGGAATCATATCACCGTTTGCAATTGCTCAGCCGCCACAAAGTCGCATGTTTTACGCTACTGCGAAAAGAACCACCTCAAGCGACTGGGACGTTATCTAAGGCCCCAGAAACTTGGTGGAGTCCTCGTATTGAGGACGTTGTTCCCTTCGTGCCATCGCCGAAACTAACAAGCCTTGTCTCGAGGGCCAAGCATCTTCACAGCCTTATCACCCTGGTGGCCATATAAATCCAAGCGCTGCATCTCGTATCAAGTACAACCATCCCCCCATTTGATCAAAGCCTCTTCAACTTCGTCATGGACCCCCCAGCATACACTCCTGCAACGAACAAGTCCGAGAAGCCGTGGGATACTCGTTTGAAGATTATTGTTGGAC
This sequence comes from Phialocephala sp. D728, assembly GCA_003988865.1. Lineage (NCBI taxonomy): Eukaryota > Fungi > Ascomycota > Leotiomycetes > Helotiales > Mollisiaceae > Phialocephala > Phialocephala sp. D728. The sequence continues at coordinate 30,581 of QYAJ01000134.1, forward strand.
TCGATTATGGAACCACGAACTCCGGTAGGAGCTCGCAATCCCCTCACTGAATAAGAACTAAGTCAAACAGGTATCAGCTATGTAACCTCTGATCAAAAGTCAGCCGACAAGATCGAAGTCATCAGGCAATGGCCAAATGGTCCGGGAACGATCGGAAAAGTCCCATCTGTCATCGCATACAGGAGTGAGAATGTGACTGAGAACCTCCACGAAGATCCATGGGGTTTCAGCGCAGTCGAATACAATTCTTGCCAATGGACCAAGTTGCTGCTCGGCAAAGATCCCCGAACCGCCGTCGCTCAAGGCAACAACTTCTGCTCCTTGCCTCGCGGCAAGACAGCGAAAGATGTTGTCAGGGACTATCTACAAGGACTTTACCAGTATCTGATCGAACGACTCCAGCGACATGATGAAACGACCTTCAACATCACTCCCATTCAGTTCTGGATCACTGTCCCGGCCATGTGGTCAGATGCAGCAAAGACTGCAACTATCGAGGCTGCTCAAGGCGCAGGCTTTGGATCCAGAATGATGGACTCCATTCATATAATCACTGAGCCAGAAGCAGCCGCCCTGAGCGTGTTAATGCCAAGAGTGGGACTCGGCGCCGTAACTGGCTTTGAGGTTTGTGGTCATTCATGGGCAATTGAGCTTGGCTGATATTTCGTAGAAAGGTTCTCAGAACGTCTTGATCTGCGACTGTGGTGGTGGCACTGTGGTAAGTATTTGCTATCACCTCTGCCCGAATCATTATTTACCATATTTAGGATATTGTCACCTACAAAGTCGGAATGCGGGATGGACGCCTTGAGTTCCAAGAACTTCTTGTCGGTGTTGGTAAGGACATCATTATCGCGCTCCAAGTGATACGCTGATCGAATGTAAAGGAGCCATGTGTGGTTCGACATTTATCGACCGAAACTTTGATGCTTGGATGATCAAGAAATTTGGCACCGCTTACACCAAGCTAAGCGCGGAAGAAAGGGGTCCATCAAGCCATTTCTTCCGCCAATTCGAGACCGTCAAGAAGAACTTCACCGGCCCAAACCACACCAAGCGTCTAGATGTTTGGCCTATCAACATGAGTGCTTCGAAGTCGTCTTATTATGACAAGCGCAACTTCACTGTCAAGCTTCAGAGGTACGTATATGATCATCCCACCTTCTCTGCTCGAAACCTAAGTGTGTGAAGTGCCGACATGCTAGAGTTATTCGATCGCCCAATCAGTGAGATCATCGAGCTTGTTGAGTCTCAACTAGATGCAGCTTCGAGGAAAGGAGAGAAGATCCATGTAAGTTCTCCCATCTAGCTCGTGACTGTTACTGAAACACATTAGCAACTATTCCTCGTCGGTGGTTTCGGCGAATCGCCATATCTCAATCTCAAATTGAAAGAATGGTGTTTGAAACATGATATCAAGCTGAGCTGCCCTCCTTCCTGGTACGATCTTTCTCCTTCTAAGTAACTTTGCTCATTGTTCCCAGCCAGGAAGCTATCGTGAAAGGAGCCGCTCTTCGAGGACTGGAAATTCTGACACCTACCGTTCGCCTCGCACGTCGGAACTATGGCTACGGCATCTCGAAAGACTTCCGCGAGGGCCACGATGATGAGAATGACGCTTACTACTCGGAGTGGGATGGTAGCAAGCGTTGTGGGACTCGAGTTCAATGGTTCCTGTCCAAGGTACTCAGAGCACGGACACCATTGACACACATGCTGATGCTCCTAGGGCGATCCCATCGAAAACTTCAAGGCCAAAACATTTGAGATAGGCAGGACAAGCTATGAAGATTCTCAAGACCCACGATCAAGCTTCACCGTATACCACTGCGACACAGATGACAAGCCCGAGTATTCGACGCACTATTCGATGCAGAAGCTGGGCAAGGTCACCTTTTCGTTCACAGATGACGAGATGAAGACCGGGAAGTCCAAAATGAAGAACGGCCGAAAAATGTGGAAACTGAACTATGAAATTGAAGTGGACTTGTTCTCGGACAGAGGCGATTTGCAGTTCAACTCCATAGTCAATGGGACGAAGAAGGACAAAGCGACCATTCAGTTTGAGCAGAAGTTTGACGCAGTGGGCTATGCTTAATTTGAGGACGTTTGAAGCCCTGAGGTTGTCTATAACATTTTTACGGAAATGTTCATCCCCAGACTGAAAGTTGAGGAAGGATGCAATTCCTGTCTCGTGGAAGTTTCGCATGTAATGAATCTCATTGATTATACCCATACACCTCCTACATCTGTCTTCTTCAAACGTGAAGTTTGCGGTAGCTTAATAACTGACTTCTGCAAGAAGACGTCAGCTTCAACAGGATCCCGACGTTGCAAGTGTAATGAAGCTCGATGAGGTAGGAGGTCTTATCAACAAGACATAACAGGAGACTCCAGGATGTAAAGATATTCTCAGGCTGTCCCTGAGGTGAACCTAGTCTCGCACTCTGGATGCATGGTCCAAGATTTCCACGTATGAGAAGACTCAGAAGAGCGATGAATGCCTAATATTCGTATCCACACTTCCCATCAACACATCGATAAGCCTTACTGCCCTTCCCAAACATGCACCGCAAGTCATCCACGATAGCATCTGGTCTTTCCCAAGCAGCAAAATGCCCACCACTATCATGCTCACGCTCAAAAACAATCGGGCCCATGGTGAGATTCCACAGCTTCGGCAGCAAGATCAGGTCCTTGGGGAATCTCGAAATACCGAGGGGGACATCGACGTAAGTCTGTGATGCTTCGAACGCTCCTGGATCCCTATGTTCAATCTCGAAATAGAAAGAATTTGCAGCTGCTGCACCAGCTTTGGAGAAGTAGTAGATGCTGACCCAAGTCAAGATCTCATCATCAGTCCAAGCATAATTGTCAGCCCAATCATGTAGCTTCTCATAGATCCATGCCAGCAAGCCGATGGGACTATCTGTCAAGCTAAAGGCGATGGTCTGGGGTTTTGTAGATAGCTGTCGAAGGTAGCCATTCCCTTCTTTTGAGAACTCCATTGTTCGTCCAAGACCGGCTAATTCTCCTGGAGTCAGAGGGGCGTCTTTGATCCTTGTATGCAGTTCCGGGTGGGAGATGGCAGTGGGCTCTGCGGGTGCTGCCGAGTTGATGTGGTGTGCTTTGCAATGTTTGAGGCAGTAGTTAGAGGCGATGAAGCGTGCAATCAAAGATCCGAAATCGCCACCTTGCACAACTGGACGGATGTTAGATGAGGTTTCCCGCAATGCAGTTCCGCTTACCATATTGAGTGTAGCCGAGGCATTGCATTAGATTGTGATAAGCCTCAGCATGCTGGTCGACATTGAACCCGGGCTTTTATCGTCAGTTTCATGCCCAAAGTCCTGAAGACTGCCCACCTTGCTCGCAGATGAAAATCCAAACCCAACTAAACTTGGTGCCACCACATGAAACGCAGGGAAGTCTTCTCCTCCATGAACTAGGTGTGGCAGAATTTTTGTGACTTCAATGAAGCTGCCCGGCCATCCATGAAGGAATAGAAGAGGGATAGCATTGGTGTTGAAGCTGGGCTGATGGATAAAGTGGATCTCATAGGTTCCAAACCCTTGAACTTGGATTGGGGTGATGTATTGTGGGAAGGAGTTCAATTTCGCCTCTGCCTGTCTCCAGTTGAACCCCGTCTCCCAGTATCGAGCAAGCCGTTTGATGTCCGAAGAGGGCGCTCCACGAGACCATGGCTGAGTCTCAAAATCTTGGCGAGGAAAATCCGAAAGTGCCAGCTTCTGCCTCAAGCGTGACAGTCGCTCCTCCGGGATTGCGATGTGAAAGGGCGTGGTCGACATGACCGGGTGGGCGAAGCTTGAGTGAGAGAACTTCGAGGATGCGGGGAGCTTATGAGCCAGATAATCCAACAAAAAAATAAATGCTGATAGTTTATATGGGCTGGAAGTCGTATGAACGATGCTTCGCCGGGACTGGGTGGTGAGCAGGCTTAGCTTACCTTGTGTTAAAGGTGAGGAGAGAGATCATCTATCCATTCACTATCAGATCGGTGCAGTCGCAGAGACGTGTGACCACGTTCTGCGCCGACATCATGCAGAGTCGGTCAAATTACGCTGCAGCCAATAAGGCACCACAATTTCCAGCATCCTGCAGCTCGAGGAACGCCGAGAGTTGGGTGTCGATCCGGGCCAATGGTGTCCAAAGGTAGTCCAGATGATGACCGGATCTGCTCCTCAAAAGCGCGACTGAGCTGTGAAGAAGCATTAAAACTCGGTTGTCGTGTCCCTGGAGCATCTCGATGGCAATGAAGACAAGGCTCCCTAAAAGGGCAAGTTCATAATTTTGAAAAGATTCCAAATGTGTTCTGAGTGCCTGAATTGCGAGGATGTATCGCCTGGTTGAATATTCCAGTGCGTCATGTCGAGATTCATCAATCTCATATTGAGTTCTGCTCAGCGCACCAATTGCTAAAGCTGCATGCTGCATGCAAGGCTCAGCGAGAGCTACTTGCAAGATGATTTTCTCCCACGAAGGGTCTTCGAAGTACAGCGAAAACTCTTTGATGCAAACAGTCTTGAAGTAATCAAAATGAAGAGCTTCGAGACTATTGAGATCAATGCATGTCCTTTGATAGAGATTCATTGAGGAACGATGGGTTACAAAGTCGCAAGTTCTCTTAGTGTTCACACACTGAGAGCATGCTGGTTTGACCTCATCGCATTTCTTGCGCCGAATCCTGCCTTTTGGTGAGTAACGTACGAATACGCGGTCGTCAAGACATACTTGCATGTGTGACATCCAGTTTTGACTTTCGAGACGCCTTTGGCGCCAGGACGGGATCGCTTCATTGACGTGGATTGACCGGTCGTCATGCCTGAGATGGAGTTGACGATAAGATGTTGTTCTCATTAAGATGGTGACTAACCTTCTTTAGGCATACATGAGCGGGGATGATAGTTTTGTTCTATTGGACGAAGCGTAATTTGAGACTGGGCTAAGGTGCCTTGCCTCTTCGCATGTGCAGCCAGTGAGATCCGAATACGACCATACAACCCGAAGCGATGTTATGATTAAAGGCAAGCTGAGATGTACGGAGATACAGCGGAGATCTGTGAAAAGCAGAGAGAAATAGAACAATGACGCATGGAGCTTGGGATGAGAATTCCGAGTCAAAAGAGGAGAAGACCGATGTATTTCACTCCTTCACGCCGTGACGGGACTGAGAGAAATGGACAGAGGGCCTACCGATATGGGAAACTCCTTTAGATCGTCTGCTGCTGCAGCTGTGGGGGCTGCTGAAGCTGGAGTATCTCACAACGACTAGCACAGTCTTCTAGGCAGCCTTAGCACTCCCAGACTGCATGCAGTCCTGAAACCACCGGAGTGGCTAAGGCCGAACTGGCCCCTGATTCGTCTCGATTTATCGCGGATAGAGTCAAGTTCACTACTCGAATAGGTAGAAGGGCGAAAGCAGGCCTTTGGCGGAAGTATGGCGGAAAGGAGTGGGAGCGCTACAGTGGAAGGTGGGACAGGATGGCTAATTAATTCTGTAGAGTGTAGAGGGGGCTTGACTCTGTCGAAGGAGAGTCGGGTGAGCGAAGGTTAGGGAAAGGGCTATCACCGTTGGAAGGGGATTGGGAATGCTTCGTTGAAGGATATGGCCTGATACCTGAATTGAAAGCTTCCCCTCATCTCTTTGTGGTGTGCTCTTCGGAATTCCTTCTTACTTTCAGCGATATAATCCTGTCATCGAAACTAACCCAGGTTCTCCTTCATAGCTCTAAGACCCAGAGTGCGAAGCAGGAAGACCCAGAATGTACCATCAATGCCGTAGAGATACCCACCTTGCGCTTGTTTTTCTCTCGCCCGTCTGCTCTTTGCTTTCGCAGCATCCACGATAAGTATCAGTATCTGCTCCCTGCTCTCGTGCCATCCATGAGAAGTACCAACTTGGTTCGCCGCAATAAAGAGAACAACTCGAGTCGTAACAGGATTTGACCTTAAATATGAGGGACAGAAGTGGTGAGCCCCAAAATCGAAACTTCCCATAAAGCTCATCAGACCGATAGAAATTGGCTAGGAAGGGCTTGCAGAGCATCTCAGGCGTTGATGTAGAAATAGAAGCTGAAGCAGAGAATCGACATCCACATCCTCACTGTAGCCCCACGAACCCAAGAAGCGTCCGGCCGATGTACGATCCAGAGATATGCGCCAAGGAAAGTCTGCAGACTGTCTGAGGATTCGTGGGTGTTGTGTTCCTGCAGCAGTGAACAAGTCATGCATAAAGATTCTGCTCCAACGAGCTCTCCTATCCTGCCATCGTATTCTTCGACTTCCGTATTGCATGCGACAGGGGGAAATCCATTAGAAAACGTCTGTAGATGATTTCTAGGTTGATAGGTCTTGTATTCATAGAGCAGTGAGTTGGTGATGCTTCAAGACGATGCTGCCGCGAGCTCCCGTTTATCACCACAACCTCTGTCGGCTTCTAAATCATATGTGGCCGAGTGGATTGTATCGAAGAACGTCGGCAGACTGGTCGAGAGGTGGTAGGTCATCTGTTCGTTGAAGCCTCTGCTACCAGGAGTTGCAACCCATCACCACAGCCTCCATCAGATTCCATACCGCATACGACCGAGCAAAATGTACCGTGGAGCATGTGCAAACCATTTGAAACGTGGTAGGTCCTCTGATCATAGAGTGGTGAGCCGGCGATGCTTGAAGACGAGACTGTCGCGAGCTTTCCTGCAATACCACAACCTCTCTCTGCTTCCAAACTACATGCGACCGAGTGAATTGTATCGAAGAACGTCTGCGAATCGATCGGGAGGTCTTGTATTGCTGTCGTACTGGGTGCCTTAGACCGTCGAATGGTCTCTTTCCAGATGCCATATTCCCTCCCAATCACGTCAGCCTCCTTAAGATCTCCAGATCGCATGCGACCGCCTCGTTTATCTTCATATCCATTGTGCATGCGCAAAATCGCTCGGTCAGTGACCGAAGTGGGTTGCCGTTCTCGTTGTGCTGCTGCGCTGCAGTTTCTTCAGTGAAGTCCAGCAGGTATTGCGGTGCACACTGACCTTCTCCATGATCAATTCTCCAAGTATCAACAGCTGGATATCAGCGATCATAGGAGGCTGGAGCCTTGTAGTTAAGATGTGGTGATTGATCTCCTTTGGTTGTTCAATTATGTGGAAGCTGTATTTCAAAGCTGCATGAATCTTAGCTCTCGTTGAAGCTCGCTTGATACCCTTTTGGGCCTCGGCGAGCGGCCGCATCTCGCCGGGCTCGTGCTAGCTCTCGTTTTAGCTCTCGTTGCGTCTCGCTTGATGCCCTTTTGGGGTTCGCTCTCGCTTTCAGCTCTCGTTGAATCTCGTGCCATTCCTCTTTTGGAATGCGACAGACCTTGGCAGCTCGTTCGACATCACCTTGCGATTTTCTTGTCTCGTAGATATTTGGAATCGTCTCGAATAGTGTCAAAAGACTTAGTTACAAATTTTCCAAGTTGTTCGGAGCCGTGGTGGTTGAGAAGTTACGACTCGCAATGTTTCTAACGAGCGCTGCAGCAGAGCAAAGGAGTTTGAAATGGTCGTTGGACAAGTTACTCACCACCTCGATATTTTGTATTCGAGGGGATATCTTCAACGGCCTCGAATGATTCGGATAAAGTCATTTACAGTTTTCTAAGTGTTCAGCGATATGGTGGTTGCAGAGCTACGAACTAACGATCTTGTCAGCGAGTGCGCAGTAGAAGAGCTTTGGTCGATGGCCGCATTGCACGCCACTTCGAAAGATCATCCCGTGTATGTCTCAAACAGCTTGAAATAATGTTTGTCTGCAGAAGGATATGTAGGTTAAAAATTGCTAACCAATGATGTCCTGGTGGTCAGCAAATGCTGAATAAAATAATTATATTATTTAAAGTTTAAGTTTTAGAAAGCAAAGTATAAAGATATAATGAAGAAGGGGGGAGACTAAAGTGCCGTTGAACTAAGATCCGAAATGGAAATGCCCTGTCATACCATCGCATGGCAGGCTGATTCGTGTCTTGAAGACTTAAGAGCACATCTCCTCAATTGCGCATTATGCGACCAACGTTAACTTCAGAGCACACCAGCTTGCTGTTCTCCGGGTACGACCATTCTCCATATCACATTAACGAAAAGGGGAACGGACAATAAAATGACTGTCGCCACTTGGCTGCTCGGTAGGTCCGGTCCACGCTGCCGTACTCGAGTCTTTCGAAGTCCAGACTCTTGTCCGGAATTCACAGCTCACCAGTTGTCCTCGAATGTCCGTCCCATTGATCCTTCAAACGTAGTTTCAAGAATGCGTTTGTACTTCTAGTCTATTTCTTCTCTGCCTATACACACATCCTAACGCGCCCATTCTCCTACGCCTATCCAGTCACCAAGAAGTAATTCGCCGCAACGGGATCTTTCAGACCCACCAAGGAGATGAATTGAGTCACATTGAAGTTCAGACGACTCGATACTTGGCTCTTCACGCTCGCTGGAATCGCAAAATCCGCGGGTTGCTCGATTAGTAACTCGATGTAATGATGAGGATGAGCGGGGGTTTCGGCTGGTGGAGAAGGGCCTATGTACGAGGCCGGGCCTGTGTCCTTTGATGTCAAGACGTGAGTTGTGTCTTTCATCGTTCCTGATGATTTGAAGCCCGTGATCATGCTGTGGAGGAGTGTGCCACGAGGGCCGCCAGTCGTGGATGGTGGGCTACAAGAAGTCAGTTGAGCGAATACGGAGTCAGAGGAGGGCAAGTACAGGTCAATGTCTGCCAATAGTCAGCATGGAGTTTCTCGATCATCGAGGAAATAGCCTACCAATCATCACATACAAGTACGTTCCTGTCAGCTCTGCTTCGGTCCCAATGATTGGCATGCTAGCGACAGCTGCTACATATTAAAATCTGTTCACGTTGAATTAGAATGAATAAATACCAGCTTTCTGCATTTGCAGGCCTGGCGTAATTGTTGCAGAAGGGTAGATGACATCAAGGTGAGCGGAAACATTGGGTGTGAACCCAGGAGGGGTTTGCGCCAAGGCAGAGCCTACCAGAAGTAGTGAAGAAAGGCAAAAGTATATCATCGTGAAATACTACCTGGAATGACAGAACGAGAAACAAAAGAAATAAAGACAGCTGGGTTGGGAAAGGATATTATATGATAATATGCCATGAAATTTTCTCTCTTCAGATGAAATTCTCCTCGTGTGGCTGTGTTAGACTTGGCACCATTGGACTCAGCCTGCTGAATTCAAATTACACATTCAACGACTTTAAGAAGTTTCTCAATCTGGATGAAACAACGACCCCGTTAATAAGAACTGTCTTTTACGGCCTGCGGTGGCTGATGCTGGCCGGTAGTTGATGATCGACGATTAGTAATAAATTTCCGGCATTCAGATCCTTGCTACCCCGCAAAAGAGGTACCTGAAAAAAACTTTACCCAATCCAGATTATTTAGAGTCCGCATGGGTGAAGTTCGGATACGGCATGGGGCCATCGAATAGGCTAAACTTAGGGTGTTCCGCTTGGAAGCAATCCGCACACCACAACCATTAGAAATATCATCTAAACTCGTCGAGGAAACTCCTCTAATCATATGTCATAGAGCTCAACGTGTTAGGCACCCACTTGTTCGGTCTCGCATTACAGTAAGTGGCATTCAAAAGATATGCTCTTCTCTGGCAGTCATTCTGAGCAGAAGACGGCAGTCAAAGTTGGACGCAAGAAATACTAAGATGAGCCGCAGTATCTGCTCAGATTTCCTTCTCTGGATTCCGATCACTCTCCTACCATTTTCCGAATATGTAGCATGTGAGGCGTGAGGATGGCTCCTTGGTCAAACAACTCTGCCACGCCACCGAGGCGAAGCAGTGAAGAGTGAATTGAACATAGACAGTGACCAAACAATCCCACTCTAAGCCCTGCACCTGCCTCCAAGACATCCTTCCATGCCTTGAAATCTCCCCTATGTTACACTTCATCACTCTATCCTTCCGCTTTGGATCTCTCTTGGCATCGCTTGAGCCGTTCTTGCCAGTTCGTCCCGCTCCCAAGCTTCTCGGGCATTACATCTTTATCTTTCCTATAAGAAGTCTGCTCGATATTAATGGAAGCCAAGAACATTTCCACGGAATTAGCTGCACCATTGTATATGCTCCCTGCTAGTGATTCGAGCCAGCTTGGCAGTTTTCCACCGAAGAAGCGGCAGGCAGTTGCGATACCAACTACTCTTCTTTGGTATCCAGGAAAAATGGGTTTTGAAGATTCTGTGTTGGATGTAGGTAACATGTTGAGCGAATGTAGCTTGAATAAAAAGAGGCACGATTGAACGGAACTAGTATATGAGGGCATTGGGCTCACTTGAGCTCTTTGTCAGCAGTTACAACTAAAAACCTCAAGCAATGAAATTGTCTTTGTACGCTATAAAGTATTCAACACCATATGCATCACTTGACCCTTTGTCGACGACACCAGGCCACATCGTTGTCCAAGACACAAATTATGTCCCCATTTACCTCCCGCAAGGGTTCACATGATCGGAAACCACCCAATACCCGAATTCCAACTATCATATCACAACCACATTTAAACTCGCAATCAAATGTCTATCGAATCAGCTTCTGTACTCCGACTCCCAGCTCCCCAGGATTGTTCCGACGTCGAGGTCGTTGTCGACTCAGAAGACCCATCATCATCTCCCGGATTGGAGCTTCTCATAGCAAAACTCCACCAAGCGTCATACCGGGAATACCATTCCGAGCTGGAAGGATTCGGAGTTGGAGATGCTAGCGCTTCAGGTGATAACGATGGCGACATAGGTGAGGTGGGACTTGGCTCGGGACCAGGAGTGAGCATCGAAAGGACGGTTTGGAGCCAGGCTCTTTGGGGCCAGTGTGTTGATAGAAAAGGCATCGCATGTGACATTGTGTTTTCAGGGCGAGGAGGAAGTGGCGGGGAGCTTACGGTGTCCGTAGCAAGTTCGGCGGCGTCCTCTTCCATGCGTGGGAGCGGTTCTGACTTTTGAGAGGTGGGAGCATCATCAGCTGAATACAGATCTTCGACAAGATCTTCTTCAGGGCTGGTGGGCAAATGGTCGTCAACCCTGATCTCATCCTTGAGCTTGCTATCGATCATGGCAGTGTTTTCGGTTCCGTCTTCGACTTTAGCTGCTTCCGGGTCCGTCTTATTCCCATCAATATGCTCTACTGATACTGCATCGTCCAGAATTAACTCATGCACTCTGACAGTCAAGTCATTCTTGAGCTCGACTTGGTTGATGGAGTCTCGCTCGACTTCAATCGCTTCTTCCCCAACGTCTGATACTTCGCTATCGGGTAATGCTTCATCTTCATGGATCTCGACTTTCTCAGGGTGTCCTGTTGAACTCAAGAGGGAGATAGCAGAATCTCTTCGCTTGTCTAACAACTTCGGAAGACTGAACCTGACATGCGGTGCAGGGCGGGATGCTGTATCGTTGGCAGACAAAGGAAGGGAGGAAAGGCTCGTTTGTGCAGCTTGTTGAGAAAGACCTATGGCTTTGAGATCCTGTGGCAATGCAACCGTTCTTTCAACGTGGTTCTCGTCTTGTTCACTTGCGTCGAGGGGTTGAACCAATGGAGTTGGCGGACCTTCTATCTTTTCAGTGGGCATTGGCAAAGCTGCTGATTTTGGTGATTGTGGCGGGTCGGAATCGATGGAGATCGAGCTACTGACAATATGCGCGAGGGTGCTTGAAAGCAGGATCGTGGCCACTTGTGCGGCGGGTATAGTAGCAGATGGCCAGTCCTTGGGATACCTCGGTGGATCCGAGGCCTCCTGACCTCCATCGGCATTTGAAAGTTGATGCCGCCTCCTCTTGAACCTCTCGATTTTGTCCTCCAGGAAGAGCTTCAACACGATTATGGTCCTCTCCTGCTCATCGACTAGGTGCTGCGTCACATCATTCTGATCCTGGAGGCTCGTATACATTCTCTCGATCGAGCTATCCAATGCTAATACATCACCGCTCCTAGATTGTTGCTGATCCGGTATGCGAGCTTTGGCATGTTGTAAAGCAAAAGATCGTACATTGTGGAGGGTATCAACGAGCCTGGATTTGATATCCTTCACAAGTTCAAGATGCGAATCGCTCTCTCGTTCATGATCGTCAGCGATAGCTTTCAGAACGCGAATCTGTTTGTCAAGCTCCGAGGCGATATCGGCGAGATAGATAGCCTGAAACAGCTGAGCGCATTGGTTCGGTGTGAGAAGCCGAAGTAAAGGTTCATCAAACGACTGACTAGACCGGTTGTGTCAGCATCAATCATACCAGCAATATAATAAAAAAATGTACGTACATAATGTACATCGAAATCAGAGCGTTGATGGCCTGCACTGGGTCTTGGATGGCGTCCCTCAAGCTCTGCACTTCATTTGTGATGTCGTCCAGGACAGCTTTGGATGTGTGAGATCGACTTTCTGGTTCTAGTTGCGTGATTTGGTCTTCTGACTGTAGTTCGTTGTCGACCAGAATTATCTCGATCTTGGCTTCACTGAGAGTGCTGGGCCCATCTTCGGGAGAGTCTGACGAGTGTTGTGGTTCAACCTGTATCTGAACTTGATGGAGTGAAGCTCTAACGTCATGCAGCAGTGATTTTTCTGATGCTAATGTCGAAGGCTTGACATTGCTAGGATCTATTATGGAAGCTGTCTGTGTGAAGGTGTCGATGAGGTCGACTAAGTCGTCCACCAGGGGGCTGAAGATATTCGTAGCCATTTCGGTCTCAAAACCAGAATATGCCTATGTTGACAAACATATTCGCAAAATAGAAGAAAAACGGGTTGAGAAGTGCTTAAGCGCGAGTGAAAGTTGGCGGTGTGCCACGTCTGATGTGGAGCGCCGTGAGGCTCGGCCACGTCGCATGCAACACCATTGCATCCACGTTGCGGGACTGCTCAGGTACACCCTATAGTTCCGTGTCAAGCAAGTTCTCCCGTGATCTGAGTGTGAGGGAAGAAAGGCGCTGGCCTGCAATGTGGTAGTCTATCTGGATATTATCCTGTTTCCTCCACGAATAATCGAAAGGTGTTTAATTCCTTGGTTGGGTTCTGGTAACATAGCGAATGAGGCATAGCAACGTGCTAGTAATACTTGCACGTGGTCTCTGTCCTGCATCTCCCCGTCCAAGAGCTCGAGAACTCTCTTGAATTGAAGTTCGCTGGAAAGATCTCGCCTCGCAGAGTCTGTGGGCTCATTTAGAGCGACATACCCGCGAGTGAGGATGCGTGAACGAAAAGACACTCGTTTGGAAACTAGATAGTGAGACACTTTCATCTGTTGACCCTGTGCCTCAACGAATTACTAGGCCTTTAGGCGTAGACTTGCAATTCAGATGCTCACGAATCCAAGTTGCACAAAGTATTAAACATAACTGCTTGAATCATCGCCTAATGAATCGTAGATTTCTGCGACTTCACCCAAATTTTAATCAGGTTGAAAACCTAGTAACGTGCGACATTGCAGTCAAAAAGTAAGGCAAGGAACAGGACGTGAGCCCACAAAATTCATCTTGAAGTATTGAAAGATCAGAGGCGACCTGCAGACAAGGAGACAACTACTCGTCATGGTCCAGCCAGAACGATGCCCAGAGTGCGGTGCCTTGACCTAGGAACGTGGCGATTCTTCGTCATGAAGCATCATTTTCGAAGGCAGCAATGCACTGTTGATTCTACTACTCGTAAGATTGAGTATCCTTGTCACAGGATCTCCGAGGCAAGTGCTGGTGGTCTACTTTGCCATCTTCACGTTCCTAGTAATCGAGTCTGCGAAGAGCGCTCAACACAACATCCCGAACACAACGCCTTGCACAAATCAAGGATCCGTCGAAGACTTAGATGATCGAGGATTGGAAGTGCGAGCCTCTTCACGCGACACTGGTTGCTTCAATTGGTCTACGAGGCGGATTGCCTGGAATTTGAAGAGTGATAATTGAAAGGAGTCGGGTGCTGCTTGAAGTTCCAAATTTAGTGCTTCCCCACACCCACAGTGGACTAGCCCTCACTCCGCGCGACGTCTGCAGAACAACATCAACAATCAAGAGCAGGAATGCGGCAACACGGGTCTCCATGACTTCGACCGATATAGAGCTTGCGAAAGTTTCGAATGTCTTCATTAGATCCAACAGTCTCTCGGCTGTGAACGATGGTATCCCAATTCGAGCCTGCAGACTAACGAATCCTTACGACTTCCAACCATGAGACGGACATCGACGCCATCACGATACGACCTCTCTTCTTAGCTCATGGGCTACCGCATACCTCGCAGATTGGTATGCATCAGCAGGCAGGATATACGGCCTCGAGCTAGATATCGGCATTCTAATGCTTGCAAGCTACACTGGATTCAGGAGCATCTTAGAATCCTGTTCTGGCGCTCCTTCGCAGGAATCTTTGCTGTCGTGACTACTCTTGATCGAGATAAGAAGAGGAGTCGCTAACATACCACAGAATTGTACCCAAAGACATCACGCTCAAACGACAGCTTCTCGCATCGGTAGCTATACTTACGCCTTCGAAGAACTCGAGAAGAAATATGCCATCAAGTTAAAGCCATGAAACAGCTGCCACGACCATCCGCATATGTGTTGCCGCTAATGTTCGATTGATAATACCTCAATCTGTTTGATATCCTTGGATATGTGAGGATGCACGAGCCCTCGATACTATGCATAGGAGATCAGATTTCCAATGAGAAGTGTCGATGTGCCCAACAAAATCAACAGAAGACTTGGTTGTCGGAAGAACGGAGGCGACCGACGAAGGAATGGACAGTGGGCTTTGAATCGCGAACACTCATGCCTGGTCTTATGACATGGACGAGGATCAGGAAGGGACGGTTTAAGTCGTAGGTGTCTCAAGGATGCCGTCTATTGAGATACACGTCCTATTTACCCAACCCTACCTGGCCAGTGCCACTTCATCTCAAAGTATATCGTACAAAACCTAGCATTTCCATGACGCAACTGGTACTGTACAGAAGCCAAGGAACCTCGTTGACTTCGCACCTTTTGCAAAACAAGAATCATTCGTGGCATTCGTACAGCTTTGCCATAACGAGCATCACTAAAACCTCGACAAACAATTCCCTCGCTTCCTTCTCCTTTCCCTTCGAGATTCGGATCTCGTCCTTCCCTGAAGAGTATTTCCTAAGATGCCAACTATGAGTTCAAGAACCTTTACATCCTTCGGCAAAGGTGTTCCTGCCCGATCTAGCTTTCCCTTCTTGTGTTTCTCTTCTACAGAAGCCGGTTCATCTCTGCAGCCTTCATTACGAGCACGAGTGTGCGATTCCTCCGCAGACTTTTTAGTATGGTGCTTGGTGTATTGATATTCGTCTTGCCTCGGAGACTTGCTGGTCTGTTCCTTGCTCTCGTAAGGTGGATATCTTGGCGATCGGGAAGTGCTCTTGAAAGAGTACTCGCGATCCGTGGTCCTTTGCTCATCACATGGCTTGCTATTCGGCTTTCTACTATTGGACTCGCGGGTTTGGCTTTGCCTTCGTTCATGCTTGAAGTCGTATTGTGCTCGAGAAGTCGCATTACTTAGGACTCCGTATGCAGCTCGAACCTAAATACCACGAATAACGTCCCATTAGCAATAATTACGAATAAGGACAACAATGGGAACACTCGACAGTGGGCAGAAGTAGAGTCCTTACCTTGACAAAAGCCTCCCTAGATGCGCTAGCATTCATATCGGGATGACTTGCGAGAGCAACCTTGCGAAAGGCTGCCTTGACATGTTCAACATTGGCCATAGAGTCCCAACCAAGAACTTGGTAATAACCCTGCTCGTTGCTGTGCATCTTGCGTGTGCATATAGGCCAGCTTTATGAAGATGTGTTGCAGAGAAAGTAGTATAGTTTAGAATACTCGGCTAAAGAACATGGGTATGGTCTAGTGCTACTCGAGGTATCTGTCTCCTTGATGTCTTTGTATGTAGATCAAGAGGACATCAATGTCCGAGTAAGGGTAAATGCACGTGGAGTATATGATGCGATGGCGAGCATTGCAATTCGACCCTCTCTTTGTCATTGTCGATACAGGGATTTCGGAGTCCAAAATCACGTGAACTGCCTTATTCTCTATGAAGCTGTTCACTTTTGCTAAATTCTTGAAATGAAAAGGCTTGAAACCAACGCGCACTTGAGCTTGACCCAATCTGTAACCGTCCTTCAGCATTGCGCATGAACGACAACCAATTCCCATACGACAACGCTACCGCGCCCATCACCGTCCATCTCTCCTCTTCCTCGACGCGCTCTTTGCAAGTCTTAGCCCGCAATGGATCGCGCAGAGCAAGACCATTACCACGCCCTCGGACTCAAGCACAATGCCACCTCCGCAGATATCAAAGCCGCCTTCCGAAAAGCTGCGCTGAGCAAACACCCAGATAAGAATGGAGGCGCGTCTGGCGAAGCTTTTGTCAAGGCACATCTCCCAACCTCCTGGTGCACTCCTCTTGCTAATGATATAATCTCAGATTAAAACTGCGTACGATGTCCTCAGCAACGAAAATTTCCGAGCCGACTACGATAGGAAGATACGAATGCAGAGCACTCAATGGTACCAAGGTTTTGCTCCACAGCGACCCAAACCCCAGCCCCAAAATCCATTTTCCGATCCTGAGCACCAGTTCACGAGATCCTATCATGAAGCAAAAACGCGTGAAGCAGAAGCCCGTGCGCAACGTGTCGCTGAAGAAGCACGGGAACGGGCTGCGGCAGAACGACGTAGGGAGGAGGAATTATGGAAGATGAGAGAGAGGCAAGCCGAGGAAAAGAGTCGTATGGCAGCTGAACGGGCTCAGAAAGCCCATGATCAAGCTGCGAGAGAACGGATGGCGAGGTTAGCTACAAAGGAGCGCTTGGCGAGAGAGGCTGACGAGAAGGAGCGTTTCGAAAGCGAAGCTAAAAGGGGACGTTTCGATAATGAACGCCGGGAGAAGGAGCGAATGGATAGACCACGTTCTTCTTGTTACGCGTGCATTCAGCATGAAGCAACTATCGTAACTTTAAAGCAGGAGATCGAGAGACAAGCACTCGACCTCAAGGAGATGAAGACGAAGTATGAGGCACTTCTACGTTTTGCCCCTGGCACGTATAGCGCTCCCGATCCCGAGGTTGAGTCAGAAGCAGATGACGAGGATTCAAGTCATTTGACTTGGAGCACTCTCAGCAGCGTCCATCCAGAGCGATTTACCAAGCACTCGGAGACTGTCGAGACCGAAACTGGTGCAGGAGAACAACATGCATCATCACCAAAACAGACCAAGGAGAACAAGAAACACGGAGGGGTATGTACATCATTCTGTACGAAATGTGCAACTGACGCACGGAATAAATCTGCACCACCGCCAGAAGAGACCAAGCAGAACCACTGGACACCACTCTGTGGAAGATGTGCAACTGACGCACAAGATCAACATGCTCCACCTCCAAAGCAAAGCAAGGAGAACAAGAAAGATGGAAGTGTTTGTACACCATACTGTGGAAGATGTGGCAAGAACGTTAATCACGGGTCATCAAGCGAGGATTGTGATGAAGAGGAACTCTGAGGTGGATACGTTTGGGCACGGGTTGTCTCCATATTTAATGTCTATCACATTTGGCGATCAGAATCGTCTCTGGTTTCCTTCCGGTCTCCTTGCAAATCCCCACTGTGCATTTTCAGATTGGTAAAGGTAAATTTTAATTCATCAGATTCTCTGCGGCTCGAGATAAGTCAGTTTTCTTGAGGTAGTGAGAGGTGACCAGATCATTTCATGAGCAATTGGTTTTGGTGTTTGCATTTCCGGCGTCAAAGAAGAATTAGACGTTGAAGAATTGGGCGTTGAAGAAGCATCGGGTTCTGAGTTCAGCATGGCGGGTGTAGGAAGCTTTAGGGCATCCTATTGAGTTTATGCTCTTATAATTCCTACTTTGTACGAATATGCTAGGTTACGTAAGGCGTTTGCCACATATAGAGTTCAGCTTTTACATGCATTTTGTCAACTATAACCCTGTTCTATTTGCATTGGTCCACGTGACTCGTGAGGAACTGTAAGTTGGAAAGTTTGATCGTTTCTTGTTTTCTTTGATTTCTCGAGTTACACAATGATCTTTCTTTATCTATTTCTCATTTCGTCCGCTTTGCCCTTCCTTCGTCGACCTCTACTCAACCAGCTCCGTCCCACATTCTCGCTCAGTACACAGTACATTGACTAACAGTCGCAGTATCAGTTCTCGTCCTGATTCTCGTTCGGTCCGTCGTGAACAAGACGGTGCTGGTGTCTGTCACATAGGCGGTCGTAGTAGTTAGGTACTCGTAAAGAATGACGCTGGTCACCACTTCCATTGGAAAACGAGTTTCCGTAAGGGTTGCGACAGTGGTATATGTTGTGCAAGAGGTTCTGGGATCACGGAGATCGTCCGCGAGACCGAGGGGGCTTTGGGATTGTCAATTTTTGTGGTGAATGCAGAGGAAGAATCAAATTCACCTAAGCATAGCAATCGCGAAGAGAGCGATGGTGGAGAATTGGACCATCTTGACGTTGATGTTCTTGATGTTCTGGGGAGAAACTTGATGTGTGAAGTCAATTGAGGACAAAGAACAACTGGTCGATGAGAAGCTCTCGTCAAGATGTTCTTCGAAAGCGTTCCTGCCCCTAGGTGTTCATCCTATCTTCTGATATTTATACATCGACATTTATCCTTTCGCATGCTCTCATCACCTCGGTTGGACCAGGATAATGTGGCGAAAGGATCTTCCATCTGTATCGCAATGGGTAGAGATTGAATGCTGACAGGAGACAATCCTTCTTTAACTTGGTATTTCCCAGATTAAGCTGGCGATGGCCGGTCATTAATATGGTAGGTGAGATTCCGAATGGTTTTCGGAAGGATAAAGGAGTTCGGCTAAAAAGGGGTAGAGTGGAGTGCAGCAAGTCGGTAACGCCGTCGCTAAATGGGTCTAGCATTAGGTCAATCCTTCATCAAAACATATCACGATTCTTGGCCTTTGGCTTTGGTCGAGGCCTTTCCATCGATGTAAATAATGAGCTGGCTCTATTGTTCATCTTCCTATTTGCTGCACATTGTAACGCGGGGTATGTGATCCACTAGGCTGCATTAGAGGATCCAAATTTGGAGTAGAATATAAGCTTGATATATTGTTCCAACTCAAATTATGCAGAGAGGACGGAATGAGGTGATTGAGCTCTTCTCCCGTATTCGAGATGCGTGCTTCTGCGGGACTTTCTTGATTTCAACCGTGAAGAATACCATCAGGAGATCATTGAAGATCACTCAGACAATAAAAAGTTACTTTGAAATGCGCCGCAACGTCATACTTGAATAAAGTGTATTGATGAGCCAACATCAGATGATGAAAGCAGGAAGGGCGTTGATCACGTGCTATGAGAAGCGTTTGAGGCTCCAAATACTGGCTTCAGAACCTCATCAACAACGGCTCGGAAGGAATAACAAATAATGTTAAGACCAATCGAAGCCACGATAAAATGATTGGCTCTAAATATAACTTTCAAATGTAACCAAGTATCTCCCGTGACCGGCTCGTTGATTTAACCTTATAGGTATTCGACCCCACTTTCCCAGGGCACGATTTAACCTTAACCATCCAAACATTCCAGAAACGTACCTTGATCCTTCACCATGGCTGCTCAAGATCTTCCTAAAATAGCCTCTCCCGTCGCATTTCGCATCGATCCGCCTCTAATCAACTCATCCAATCCGTGGGCAACAACCGAATCCGACCTCCTCGCCCTATACAACTGTCCCTATACTGGCGCTGTCACGATAAGGACTTCCCTGTGGCAGGCATTCAAGCAACACCCTTCGACGCATCAATACACGTTCTTCTCCTCGACGCTAGGTCACGCCACAGCAAATGTCGATATCGATCTCCCGGAAGGGAGGGGTGAGGTTCTTCATGGCGAAACAAGCTCATTGAACACCCTGGGGTATAGCCCAATCACCTTCGAGGAGTACATTCTCATGCTTGTTCGCATAAGTCGAGATGGACTTCTCACATCTTCCATCCCTCCCAAGCCATCAGAACCTACTGTCAAGCAAGAAAGGGAACGGGAACGCAAACCATTCATTGTGTCAGTGACAGGCACCGCAGCAGAAGTCGCTCAATGCGCAACTCACTTGCTTACCGTTCTCAACGAGCCGGATAAGGTATATCCTTCCAGTTCGTCCGATGTCGACACCTCGGATCTGGATCTGATGATGGAGATAAATCTCTCCTGTCCCAATATTCCCGACAAACCACCCCCAGCTTACTCCCTTACTTCGCTCGCAGAATACATCGCTGCCATCAGCGTCGCGAAGCAGAATGCACCACGTGACCACACTCGTCCATTGCATGTAGGGATCAAGACTCCGCCTTACACTTATCAGGGTCAATTCCAAATCCTGATCGATGCGTTGGAGAGTTCTACGACTTTGGATGGCGGATGTCCGATTAGCTTTGTGGCGGCAACGAATACGTTGGGAAATTGCTTGGTGGTTGATGGTAAGAATGAACCCGCACTGGGATCAGCGAATGGGACGGGGATTGGTGGGCTGGCTGGTGATGCTTTGCATCCATTGGCGCTTGGAAATGTCAGGACGATTCGCAGCATGCTGGATGCGTCTCCGGATCCTGGCATCCAGCGCATTGCAATCATCGGCATAGGAGGCGTTAGTGACGCCGCTGGTTTTAAGAGAATGAGAAGTGTCGGTGCAGCAGCTGTTGGGGTCGGAACAGCCCTTGGACGAGAAGGAGTTGAAATTTTCGAAAAGATCTCCTCAGGACTGTCGGAGTTAGATCTCTCTCAGTGAAATACATTTCCATGTGTACATTATCAAGAATCGAATTTGATTTGATGGTGTATTTCACACAATATAAATAAATAAAAATCGTCGAGCGTAAATATGGCTCCTATTCCTCTAAGTTTAATACCTCCCCCGCCACATTCACATCTCAGTATCACCCCCAATACTACTTCCTCATATTCACTCAAGTTACCAAATTCCCGTACTCCAGCCATTCCCATCTATCCAAATCTCATTACATTATCTAAGAAATTTGCATGACCATGGGACCAGCAACCGTAATAGCATCAGTCAGCGCTCCATCAGCTGGGCTAGCATTCGCAAGATGCAGATACGTGATACCGGCGAGATTCTGGGGAACAGTGCAAGCACCGTTGGTGAAAGGAGTGAAGACAGCACCACCTGGGAGGCCACCGTTGACAAATGCACAGCTGGTAGCTCCGGTCGCAGCGGTTGTGACTTGTACTGCGGTGCCAGCTGCGATAGTGCCGTCGGCGCTGGCAGCGGCAGGAGCACCGGCTGTCATGGTCAAGGCTGGGAATGGGGTGATGGCGAGGTTAGATCCAGATGGGCAGGAGGAGATGAACCCGGCTGCGAGGGAGAAGACGGCACGGATGCCGAGGGGGGTATCGAATGCAGATGGGATAGCGGCAGCTTTGGAGGCAGTTCGGATGAAGGTTTGATGTCTGGCTTCAACGGTAACGATCTCGGCTGCGACAGTCAAGATCGCTGGGGTCTTGACGAGGGGAGCGGCTGCGAGGTAGCTAAAAACGCGTTAGATTTACTCGACATTTAGATTTTGAAGACTTACGCTGAGACGCCGATGTTCTCAAGGATAGCAGCGGTTGCAACCATTGCTGCTGCGGTGGTGAATCCAAAGTTGTATGTGCATGGTTGAACTGGTGCGGTTCCAGCTCCAGCAATCGCACTGACGAGAGTCGTGACGTGCACCTGCTCAGTTCCTCCGATCGACTTCAAGTTCGCAATATCTACTGCCGTGAGACCCAATGCCGCGAAGTCGGAATCAGCGAACTTGGCAAAGCCTTGTTGGTAGAAAGCAGTCTCGAGATTCTCCGCTGTCAAGGCACTGGAAAAGGTTAGATGTGCTCATGTGAACTGGTTAGACCTAACGTACAATTCGAGAATATCGATATCGGTAATTCCATCTGGTAAGCCTGTCGCTGGGTTCTGTCTTGACTCGAGATTCTTGCGTGCGAGTACACCAGCATCATATGCCCTTCGTACTTGCGGACTGAGTAATGGCAACGCTGGGAGCGCAGTCGTAACAGCTACCAGCCCCATTGTCATCGCCCCCAAGATCTGTCTGATGCTAGGCA
The DNA here is from genome assembly GCA_003988865.1 of Phialocephala sp. D728. Classification (NCBI taxonomy): domain Eukaryota; kingdom Fungi; phylum Ascomycota; class Leotiomycetes; order Helotiales; family Mollisiaceae; genus Phialocephala; species Phialocephala sp. D728. The sequence continues at coordinate 52,766 of QYAJ01000134.1, forward strand.
TTTTGAAAGAGGTCGAAATATTGGTCTTCGTGAAGGAGTGTATAAGGAAGAATGCAAGTAATTGTATGCTCAACAAGACCAGCCTGAGCTATTACAACTAGTAGAAGTATTAAAAAAGTATAAATGTGGAAGCGGAAGGGACCAAATGAGTGGAAGCGATTGTCCTTTTTGTTCGTGAAAGCAAACCAGCGCTTGAAAGGGTATCTAGAAGGCAATGAGAGGTATTTTTCCAAACATGCGGACGAGAGCGAGTTAAGAAGCCGCCAGCAGCAAGGAGGGAGAGGGCAGGAGCAGGCTTGGCAGTCTACGGGACGAAGCTTGACCGGCGAGGATCCGTTCACGACGTAACAACCTTAAAAAGCACTCTTGGCCCAGGAAGTGGGATATCCGAAAGCCCATCAGGCCCTGGCCCCAAGCCTCGCTGACAGCGGGAATCTTCCCCAATTGTGGACGCACGCACCCAATGGCAACCCCTGTATTATTGCGATGTTCCCGCTGCAGCTGCCCTGCAAGTTCATCCTCGCGCACACATTGGCCAGCGCAAAGAAGTTTTACGGAAAAGGGGACGAAATGTTCCGGCGCAGGCATGACGCTGGGTTTGGGTCGACGCTCGGTTGTTAAAAGGGGCAGGGGACCTGAGGGGCGGCTGTGTCAGGCTCGTTTGAGGACATGCATCATCGACTTCTGCGCCAAGGGCCGTGAGACGTGCACACGGCAAAGAAAGAGCCTCGAATTTCCTGCCCTATTATCAGTCCAATGACCGTCCCATGTATTGTGCCAAGCTGCACGGAAGCGTTTGAAGGTGGAACTCCGAACACTTCGCGTTGCATGAAGCAGTCCTGTCTAAATAATGCCGAAGCGCATGCCCTTCTTCCACACATCTTCACGTGCACCTGGAGGAAGGCTGATCTCACGCCCACGACAATATATTACATGGTCGCAGCCTCTTCTGCCCGCGAGGCCAAGACCCGTCGTGTTCGTAGGTGAGGTCCTCTCACGGCCACGGCCACGGCCCCGGCCACTGGCGCGTCGCGGCCAAGGGGGTGAAGATCTGGGGTTTGCGGATAATAAGGTTCAATTGAGGACTACAACGCAGTCGATTCCAGGACGTGGTATACGAGATGAGGGTCGACGAGCGGACGGCATTGATGGCCGCGCCAGGGGAGATATGTGATTTACGCTAAGGACTATAGATGCAAACGCTAAAGCAAAGGAAATACATAGAGCAGCCATTGATATATCTGTGTTGGCTCGACTTTTGCGACTTCCGCCTCCTCCATCCGTCAGGTCATCATCCACAGTCATATCCTCCCCGACTGTTTTGGTCATCTCGGTGACAATCTCACAATGAAAATTATTCTTGCTCGGATCTATGAACCATGAGCTTGAGACTCTTTACATCTGTACACAGAAGCTGTTCCAAGTTTCTGTGCATGTTCTCGTATTGATTTCCCACCCAAAAGCAGGAACTGTACGACACGATACCGCCCAAAATCCATAGTATCTTCGTAAGTAGTAATTTTGATAGACAGATCATAGAGCGTACGGGTTGAGCGAGCGAATGGTGAGGCAGCTATAGGGTGATCAGTAAATGCTCATGGATAGGAGAGAGAATAAACTTACGGGGGACTCTTGGTGAGATCCGTCTTCAAGATCACCGGTACCCGAGTCATCTCCTTCACATCTTGAATGTATTCACCATTTTCCTCGCGGAGGGTGAAAAACTTTAAATATTTCTCCTTCGCACTCAGTTTGGCCTCGACTGGCTCACCAGTGTGGACCTTCGAGTCGGATCGAGTGCGGTGGAGATTGCCAGACGCGGTCAATGAGTTCTTCGTTGGCGAGGGAGGCACGCTCTGAGTTGGTCTTTCAGCAAGTGACACTCCCGCAAGACTGTCAGCGACATCAGAAACATCGTCTTCATCATCAAAAAGAGCGTCAACATCATCGGTTGACATTGTGCCGGTCTCCATTTGCTTGCGTTGGGCCTCTTCATGCTCCTTCTTGGCCCGCTCGGCAACGGCAGCCTGCTTGGCAGCAGCAGCGGCATTTGTGGTGCGCTGAGATGCGCCTGCCTTGGGACGCTCGTCTTCTGGAACATATGCAGAAGATGGTACACCCTTCTCCCAGTACAACTCCAGGACGCGCTCGTTCTTGCGAAACTCTGCCTTCTTCAAAGGCAGCTGGTCACAGTGAACCCTCTTCTCGAAGCCGTACTCTGGGATGAGAACGTCGAATGCAGAATCATACACGCAAAGAACAATACCCTCACTAATGAGCTCGCCTCCAACCTCCTCACGTTTACGGTCCATAATTCGGCAAGACTCAATGTGGACACTCTGTTCTTGGGCATTCTGGGATGAATCTTTTTTGGTATTGCAAGACTCGGTGGTCTTGACAAGAGTCTCGATATCCTCAGTGTACTCAATCTTGCCCTCGGAAAGAACAGCTTCCAACTGACGATGGACGACCAGATCAGCATATCGTCTCGATGGATTGGTGAAATGTGTGTAAAGAGGAGTGTTTAACGCGTAATGAGGCCATAGATGCTGAGGCGTCTTGCCAGCGATGTAGTACTTGGCACGATGCATTGCCTTGACCAACAAGGTTTCCATTCCCTTTCGGACCTCAGGATCTTCCACCTTGAACAGGCTGTTCTGCAGAGTTCCACTGCTTGTGGTATCAATCTCGTACCCAATCTTGTCCATACGGTCAGCGAATGTCTGCAGACGACGAGGGTTTGGTGGGCCTTGTCGGCGGAGAAGAGCCTTTTCGGGTAGGGCTTGAGCAATCTTCTGTGCCACATAGATATTTGCCTTGTGCATCAATTCTTCGATCAACTCGTGGGAAGGAGTAGAGTCGAAAATGTTCTGCTCAACTGGAACATTCTCGTCGTCGAGTTGATAGATCAGTCTGAGAGGAGCGATGGTTTCGCCCTCGGAACCAAGGCGACGTTCTCGCCATTTCTGGGCAACAGCCTACGATCTTAGTTAGCATATCATAGAAAACGTTGCTGAGAGAACTTACATGTAGGATCTGGATCTCCTTGACCTCAGCGCCGTCCAGCTTCGTATCAAGGTGACCAGAAAGGACTGCATCAACTTCCTTGTACGTCAACTTCCCAGAACTTTTGATAATACTCTTTCCAATCCAAGTCTCTTCGTCTGCTACCATACCAGTGTGTGCGTTGACTTTGAACACTACACTGACAGTAAGACGGTCCTTGCCAGGCACCAGAGAGCAAATCTCCGAAGCAAGTTTTGGCGGGAGCATAGCGCATGATCCTAAAGATAGGAATAATTAGTAATAAGGCCAATAAAGGTTGGTTAAAATAGTGGGGAGGGCTCACGGTTCATCAAGTACACCGCAGTACCCCTCTTGCGAGCTTCGCGGTCAACGAGTGAGTTGGCCTTGATAAAGTGAGCAACATCAGCGATGTGGATCCCAATTTCAATTTTGCCATCAACCTCTGCTTTGACATGGATGGCATCGTCCAATTCGTTTGCACCGTTGGGGTCAATGGTGAAGGTCTTCTCACCCCGGAAGTCGCGACGAGAAGCAATAGCGGCCTCATCTTCCTTCTCGAGAGACCATTCGTCAAGTCCAACACTTCGAGTGACTGCGTCAGAGAATTCGTCAGAAGCGAAGTTGTTGTCTCGCAGGAGGGCATCAGTCTCGACCTTTAACTCGCCCATCTTGCCTAGCTGCTCGACAAGAGTACCGAAAGGATGCAATGAAGTGATTGGCCATCTCTTGATACAAGCAACGAAGATCCGATCAGCGTAATCCTGATGCTTTTCAACAAAGTCACGTGGAGCTTGCTCGGTGGGTATGGCGATGAGTGGCACTCTTTTGTCCGTGGGCTTGAACCAGACGATCTTCGGCTTGTCTTGTTGTCTCTGTTCCTGGTGACGCCCAGAATTGCCGTCTCTAGCTTGACGCTCGGCTTCTTGCTTCTCCTTCGTAGCTTGACTGCTAGGACGCAGAAGGCCCAGTGTACCAGAGAACATCTGACCGGCAACACGTTCAATGACAGCAACAATGTGACCCGCGTAGAGAGGCTTTTGTTCGCTACCCAACGAATTAGCATTGTAAAATCCTAAAAAGTTCCAGGGAGCTCCAGAGATTAGGAGCTGTCTCAAGAGCTGACAAAGGGCATGGCGCCCCTGAAAAAGCTCTCAAGCTCCGCAGCTATCATAGAAAAAATAACAAACTAGGATGAGGATAAACCTTACTCATTAACTTCCTCCTCCTCGACAAGGAGAAGACTTTGTCCTTCGACTTCCACGTCATCATTCTTCTTCTGGGTAGGACGTTGTCTCAAACTACCACGTCTTCTGATTCCTCCTTCGCCGGTACCAGATTCCTGGTCACCGTTGGTGGAATTATCGCGGTGAGCTCGGTCAGCATTACCATTACTGGAGCCACCAGTTCTGGTGTCTGTGATGTCCTTGCGCTTCTTCTTTTCTTCCTTCTCACGCTTCTGGCCCCACACCTCGTCAACGTCAAGCAATTCAACAGCAACAAGATCTCCTTCCAGAGCTCTATTACGGTCCTTGCTGCCGCAAATAAAGATATCTGCATCCAGAAGCCCATCTTGGGTTGAGACATATGCGTCACTTCGATTCTTCTTGTTAACACGAAGAATACCAGAAACCAATTGTCCGTCTCCTAAAAGGGCAGGTAGAGTAGCTTGTGGAAGGTAAGGTGTGAAAAGAGTCTTTCGCTGTTGCTGCTGTTGCTGTGCAGAAAGTTGTGGTGCATGTTGACTGCCGCCTAGACCAACATGACCATTCATTTGAGCAGCCTGCAGAGCTTGGAGCTGGTTCATCTGCAAAGGATTCAATTGTTGGCCGGGATAGAGAGGTTGTTGAACGAGAGCCATCTGGCCTTGTGGCAATTGAACCAGTTGAGGTTGACCTCCATATTGGAATGAGCCAAGGTTATTGATTGACTGGTTCATAGATCCACGATTGCGATGACCAGGCTGGAAGCCACCTTGCGGTTGTCCTTGGAAGTTGCCCATCGCACCCTGTTGATCTTGCGGAGGTGCTTGACCCTGCGGCGGTTGATTTCTCCAGTTGCCTTCGAAGTTCCGTGAAGATTGACGGTTGTGACCGGTAGAGCTGCCACGTCTTTGGAAGTCATTGCCTTGTCCTCCAGCGCCAGCGTCTGCAGTTGCTTGCATCGGAGGGAACTGGAACGATCCGCCACCACGCATTGCTGAGCCACCTCGTCCATTGGCACCGACAGCCATGCTTTGACTCCGACCATGTCCGCTGCCCCTACCACGAAGGCTGGCGCCAGTCCCAACATGGTTTCCTGTGCCTGGTCCTTGATTTTGTGCTTGTACATTATTCTCCTCCCCAGATGGACTTTCTGTGCGTTCTGTTGGGGTTGCACCTGCTGCACCAGGGATGGGGAATTGGAATCCCGATGTGGTTCGTTTCTGCTGGGCTAGCTCTGCAGCCTTCTTGGCTTCAGGCAACGCAAGAGAGTGGCGGCGCTGATGTCCACCACCTGGAGGTCCCCCACCACGCCCACCTCTGCCTGCAGCATTGTCTCTGTTGTGTCCTCCGAAATCGCCAAAGGCCGAACCAGAAGCCCCAGAAGATGGAGCAGGAGGAGGGCCCATGCCCATGTTTGGAAGTGCCGATTGATTACGGCGATGTGATAAGGGTTGTGTGGGGGCGCCCATGGGTGCATTCATCTGCTGCTGTTGCTGCATCTGATTGGGAAACTGAAACGCAGTTTGTGGTGATAGATTTTGCATTTGTGGCTGGAGAGGATTGTATCCACCACCCGGAGCCAGGTGCTGGGTTGGTGGGATCATGCCCATGTTCACATATTGCTGGTGTGTAGCTTGAATCTGCTGTTGCTGTTGTTGGAGCAGTTCGATTTGTTGTTGGATCGCAAGTTGTTCCACTATAAGGACGGCCTGTTAGTAAAGTGTTGATAATGGAGAGCTGATGCCGGGGTATGACGACAGGCGAGGCTTGATGCCATCTAGAAAACAGATTCAACTTACTTCCAGGAGAAGAGAACATGCTCATCAGAGGCGTCAGCTCCGATGGGCTCCTGCGATGGGCAATATGGAGTCTACGGCCTGCAGGGCCTGGCACGCCACCTTGCGGTGGTTGATTTTGCTGATGCTCCATGACGGAACGTGCACGTCGAGTGCGATTGAATTGGGAGTGTGGTTGTGTGCAATCCAAATGATTGTGGGATGAAAGATCAAATGAGGGCAAAGGAGAGGATATGAAGAGGGAGGTGAAGGAGCGCTTCTCGAGGATTCGAGGATGTGGGAGGGATAGAGAGAGAGGAAGGGGTCGAGGTGTTCGATGAACAAGTTTGGTTTGGTTTGGAGTTCGGGAAGGTTGCGTTGCGTTGATGCTGGGCTGGGTGCTGCGCGGCTTGGCGGTGCTTTCTGTTTGGGGATTAGATCGTCTGGCGCCGCCGCTCGGGCACGGTCACGTGTGCGCCGGTTTCTTCAGATGCTCGTATTCTGGTCTTGGTGGATTGTCTTTGGATACGATAATAATATCGTGTATGAGTGCTCTTTCAAGGGAACAGATCTTGGAGGTTAAGGATAGAAGAATAGCTCATTGCCATGTTCGCTCTAGCTCGTTAATGAAGGCCATGCGAGATATCACGGGGAAAATAACAGTCGGGTCAGTTAGATATCAAATGTGTGGTCAAGCATCTGTGCCAATCGAAAGTTGCTTATGGCTTGTTTCACATGCAACTTTGGCCAATGGCTACCACTTGTATCCGACAGCGAAGCTTTTCGTCCCCAGAATAAAAAGTCTCCTTCTGCAACCCCCAGTGCCCCACGTATGCTGCCACTCTTTCAGACCCTCGGACATCTTCTATATTCAGATTCCAATGCTGGCTCATGCCAGAATATGAAAAAGACCAAAGGAGACCCCTTCGATGTTCGCCAGTTTCCACGACATATCAAACTAGAACATGGTGTAGTAGAGGAACGGTTTACCAGTACTTGGTGAGATTGGCCAGAAGGGCTTTTGCTTGATACATCTGCTATCCTCGCCATCTATGTGCTTCATAACTGAGAACAAGCAATACCTTCATACTTTTTCTAGGTGATCGAGTTAGCTCAAGATGTCAGAAACCGTGAGCTCGCTCGAGTCACTCCCAAAACTTCATAGCTCCAGCCATGAGATACAGGCATGGAAGCTTCGGACCCTCATTTTTCTCCGGTGGCACTTTCTCAACCATTGCCACCGAGATCACCTTTTTGGGTCGTCCAGATGTCAATTGCTGGGTGGGACATTGACGGCCAACGCAACACCAAGTCACAGGGACTCACAGCACACTGGGCATCGCACTTGGCGCAGCATGAGCTGTACTTCCGATTTCAAAGTCCATAGTAGACCTTCAAACAAATTGGTGAAATGAAAGGCTATGGACTTCTTCAATTGACAATAGTGAAGAGTACCAAGCAATTCAATGCATAATCCTGCGTGATATGTTGATAGTCTCGAGATACGGTCTGCATCCGGTCTAGCTTTCCCCTAGAGCTGCATTGGGCGGTGTAGAAACGGCAGAATAATTCACTCGACGCTCCTCGCGTCCATCTGTTCACCATCGCGACGATGTTAACGCGAGAACTTTGCTCCCCCAGCAAAAGTAAATCTATTCGGCTCTCCAGCTAATTCCCAAATGTGCGCACAAAAATATGTCAGAAAATTCCCCAACCGGTGACACATCGTCGCCGCTGCCAACGGACAGCAATATCAACATGGCTACCACCAACGTACCATACGAGCTGCGCAACGCTGAAGAAGTCCACAAAGCCATGCTTCTAGAATCTAAAAACTACCATGACAATCTGCGGAAGGAAGCGGAACGAGTCCTCGCGGCACATATGCTGGAGGAGCACCTAAAGGAGCTCAGGCTCCAAGCAGATCATGCGGATAAGATGGCCAAATTACAGTGTGCTGCAATCGCGGAAAAGCAGAGGATTCAGGATGCAGAGGCAAGACAGCTAGAAGCTCAGACGAAGTTACGGGAGGCGGAGAAGAAGAAGAGGGAGGCGGAGATCAAGGCCAGAGAGGCAGAGAATGCTGCGAAGTCGATGCCCCCAATTCCAGCTCGAGTCGCGACTCCTGCTCCCGCTCCCAAGGCAAATCCTATCGATCAACCTGTTCCTGGCCAGCAAGCATCGCCAAAGTTGACCGCCGAGCTGTCTGCCAGTCAGTCTGCTACCAACACAGGATCCGTCAATCATTCCCAAACCAACGCTACTACCCCTCAATCTCAACCTCCTCAAAACCCCTTTGCTCAAGCAAAGCCCTCTAACCAATCTCCATTCGCTCAAAGTCAATCTAGTGCCCCTCAATCAACGCCCCCGACTACCTCCCAGAACCATTTCGCACAAAAGGCACAAACTGCTCAGCCAGCTGCTCAAAACCCTTTCGCCCCGGCCACGCAACCCACTCCAGCACCACAAGCTGCTCCATCACAACAAAATGGACAACTATCCACCAATCAACAAGGAAAGCAGCCAGAGGCGGAAGGTGCTCAACCACCGCCAGTAGCAGGATTCTCTGCCATAGTGGATCTGCCTGAGACCAAGCGATACATCGACATCCACTTGCAGTTGAAGATGCTCCGAGCACAGGTCAAGCCCAAAGGAAAGGAGACTGGCCCGTTGAAAGTCGAAGCTGGAACTCAAGGTCGTGCTATTCGTATTGCAATCGGCCAGCTGTCGGCTGGTAAGGGAAATGCCGTCGTTGTAAGTACCTACATCCTGGCATCTGCAACCAGCTAAACCCGATCACAGTTCACAAAGCTACGCGATATCTTCAAGGCATCCCTAGCATATCGAGCCGATATTGGCCAAGGACCAGAGATCGTCCTCCTTGACCCAAGCCCGTACGTCGTCCGCACGCCTGCGCCTCTTGCCGACCCAGCAGCAAAGAACAACGGCGATCAGCTGCCCGTCCTGTTCATCTACCTCCTGTCTGTATTCTCTAAGGCCCTCGTCGCCCAGGCCGCCCAGGAATCTTCAGCCAAGCCCGAGACTGCTGAGCCAATCGCACTGGCCGCCCATCAGGTTTTCTCCCATCCTGATCTTCTGTGGCGTGGTATGTCCATGATCGATATTCTTGTCGCAAAGCTTCGAAAGTCATGTGGGGCCTTATTTGGTTTCAGGGGCGCCGAGACAAAGGATACCGGTCGTAGAACCTTGGGCTGGAAGCAAGAAGATGGAATATGGATCTCAGAGGAACTTCATTACGATCGCATGCGGGGCATTGGCGCTTTCTACGCTTCTTTGTGTCTTCGACAGTACAAGAACCGCGTCAATCCATACCCACCACACCACTACTGGCGCGCGATGGCTGCTATCCTCTCATGCCCCCACCAAGAGCGATCCAATACCAGCTACTACGTCCTCATTGCGTTAATCCAGGGTTACGAGCAGAAATTCCTTCACTTCTATGGTGATATGGCCCGCTATGCTTTGGAAGCTGCGTTGATCGAATATCCTAAGGGTGCTAAGGAGATGAATACAGCAGTCTTGTCCTTGATCACTTTGGGCGAAAAGATTCAGAAGGAGGGTCTCAACCTTCCACAATAGAGGATAGCATATGTTATTATCATCTTTTACGCGGAGTTATGGTTGGACAGCATGGGTGGCGTTTGGGTGGCTAGTTTCTGTCATCGAAGATTGGCGAATCGGCCGTCCATGATTCAGTCTTCCACTTACGAGCGGGAGTATTCTAGATGAATATGTATTCTAGAGACAAATGTTATGCAAATGATAGCAATTCTTCTCTGCCCGTGAATACGTTCCAGCTCCAGTCATGGGGATTTGGAACCATGGTCACGTGAACCAACTGCCGACATTCTTGGCAACATCGACCAATGTCTCTGCTTCTTCTCACATCTCACCTTGCTCATGGTAGCCATCAAAACCCAGTTGAGTATACTCTACCCTACGTCATAATGATTCTGCAAATCTTTACGTCACTCCCTCCCCTCTTCTCCCCACTATGCAACCTCAGAGACCAGGATAATCACCAACCTCATAGACTCCCTCTCACAAATCACTCGAGCTGTTCACATACTGCGAACGGATTGCGATCATCTTCTGTGTGCGTATTGACATTTTCATTCGTAGTGTTGATGCCGGCCAGGATGTGATACGAGAGATTCTCCTCAATCCAACCACATAGCCCTCCATTCCTCATGAAATTAGACAACGAACAGACATCACCCAGCCAATACGAGACGATTCTAGTAAAGTGCATTGGCTTCGGGACGGTTTTGGACATGTATCTTGTTAATCTCCTCCCTTGGTCTTGTATAAGCATGTTACTGCTGCCATTCAGTTTGCCCATAATGTTTAATTCTGTCGCGGCGAATGTTCTAGCGATATTCTTGCAGACACCTTCACGGATGCAAATTTTCCAACCATTGCGCTACCAGAAATATCCTAGTCGCCTCTGGTTTTGTGCTCTCGGTAGGATATCTGCCGTTCTTGCCTGATGAAGACCTTATCTGCAGTGTCTAAGGACTTGTCGTTGAAGGAAAAGGGGCGGAAGGAGGGGAGAATGTCGAAGGTAAGGACTCGAGCAAGGATTTCCGAAAGAGGAAGAACCGTAAAGATGTTATGCTGCTGCGCGAAGTCCCTTAACTCCGGGACTAAAAACGATGATCAGCCACCTATGTTCGAAGTACAATGACGCAATCTTGAACTTGTCGAGCTATGTTCGTAATCTTGTGCCCTGCACCCACTTTTGAATTCGTCGCTTCATCCGTTCTCGCTCTTGCATGACACTATGCCAATTCGCATCTGTAGGGCTTCACGACCGATTAGGCTCTAGGTCTTGTCCCATTCCCAGACATCTATAATGCTAATCCGATCAGATATAGGAGTACAGAAAATGAGCCTACCGATTATTTCAGATGCCTCGGGAAATAAATGCTGAGCCATGACTGGGCTAGTGCTTGGCTATTGACTTAGAATAGACTGAACGGATTTTAAAAGTTCTCCATGTCCTGGGAGTCCTCGAAGTTCTGCGAGTCCTGAAAGACCAAAGATTCCCATTTGCACCAGAGCTTTGATATCTATCGAATCAATCTTGTGATAAAAGAAAGCTTCGATCGAAAGGAATAAATACCCGTTGATTAGTTTTCAAGAACAAGTCTATTTTCTTTATTAGCATTGATGAAGTGTGTTGATTGGGTGCACCTTCTCCTCGTCCATCACTACCAAGAACTCCAAGATAACTCGGCAGCATAGAAAGCGAAGTAAAATACCTCTAGTCACAGCTTGCCAAAGGAGCGGAACAGTTAATATGGAGCTCCCTCGCACCGCGTTATCTGCTGTAGAAAATGTTGCCTGGGGGAAATTCAATTTGAGCGAGCTGCTCAGGGGAAGAGAGAGCTGGGCCACTTCAAAGTAGTAGAAGCCGTCTAATACTTGCATATTACATTTTGGCACTAATTGACGCACCCAGAGCTCTTCGTCTCTGTAATAGTTATCTTGAAACTTTTGTTCGGGTGCTGGCTGTCAGGCGTCAACTTTTGGAAAGCACGCCCCAGAGTTCGCTTGTCCCAATTGGGACATATGTTTACTTCAAGAGTGCGTGCTCGCTTCTAATTTTCCCCTCTCCAGCTGCACAGCATCTATCATCACGCCTGCGTCCTGATTATATCCTGTGTACTTCTGCTTTCGTCTTAGAGCCTGACCAGCTCTCTAGACCTTACATATTCCTCCTCTCTGCCTTCTCTCTCCCGCGTGCGGAAGATCTGCACCCTTCTCTACCGCTACCATTATCTCTCTCGCCATACTCACCGCCTTCCTTCTCTTTTCATACCTCGTCCCGCGTGCGGAAGTCTTTACCATCTTCTCCACCGACACGATTCTTTCATTCGCCGCTCTCGCCATCATCCTCCTCCTTACCTACACCATCCCGCGTGCGGAAGTCTTGACCAGCTTTCTCATCAACGAGATGTCCTCCTACTTCGCCTACGCTATCCTCGGTCTCCTCGCTACCCTCGTGGTGGTGATGAGACGCTCTTCTTCCTTCTCCTCCTCTTCCTCCCGCTCCTCCTCCCGCTCCTCCTCCCGTCAACCTCTCACCGTTGAGCAACTCAAACCTGTCAAGGCCATCACACCAAGGACTGCCAAGCGTATTGTGTCGAAGTCATGGGCGGCTTCCGCAACCGCAAAGGCTCCTTCAGATCTCCGGGTGACTTCAGCTGCTGATGCCTTCCAACAATTGAGTCTCGACGATCCCGCTCCTGATGTCAACGGTCTTGTCGGTAAGAAATCCCTTTCTGTTGTCATTCTTTCAGCATGCTACGTCTAATATTCTAGCACACCTCCCACATCTCTCGACTCTTGTTATCTAGAGGAAGCACCTTGCTAACTTGTTGCAGGTTCTTTCGGAAAGCTCTCGACCAAAGAGTGGATCCCATACTCTGAGCCTTCTCTCGAGAAGCCGAGCCCCGAAATCGACAATCTTGCATCTGCCTTCGCTAGCTTCTCGACCATTGACAACACTCTCGAGAAGTCTTCGAAGGCTCCTGCTATTGACGGTCTTGTCACCTCCTTTAAGGGTTTCTCGACCATTGACAAGACACTCGAGAAATCTTCCCTCAAGGAGGATGTTATCGATGCCTTCGGAAAGTTTTTCGTCAAAGAGCAACGCTCGCGCTCTGTCCGTCCTATCGAAAAGCCCAATTCCGAGATCGATGAACTAGCCGCTAGCTTCGGAAAGCTGTCTTACAGAGAGACTCGTTTGCGATCTTGCAGTAAGTACAATTCCTTATCATGATTGCTTCCTTCAACGTGTTCTTCTATTTGATTTTGTGTCCTACACTATTGTCAACTACCACCACTATTGTCAAGAAGAAATCCCGAATCTTCTCCTTTCCATCTAAACAATAAGATCCAAACGCTTACTTCTCCATCCTCCAGTGAAAGACAAAAGTCAACCTCAACATGTCAAATCCGTCAACTTTGTCACGTATCCTGGACATGAAGATGTCGATCTGTGTGAGCTACGTTTCTTCGAACTGCCAGAGGGGAAGAAACTACGTGCCAAGCCCAGTTCACACGGCAGCCATCTACCGCATGTTCCTGCAGACAAGTTGACGAGGGTCAATTCGGATGGTACTTTCAGCCTTGTCAAATCTACTGGAATATTCCATTCGCCGACCAAGTCTTCTCGCAAGTCCTCCCGAGTCAAGTCATCCTGAGTCAAGTCCAGTAACTTCCGGTCCTTCGACAAACATACCCGGTACTGTACTCGATCCGACTTCCTTCGCTTTCGGCTATTCGACATTGTTTGCCTTGGCTCGTATCCGATGCTTCTATTGTCCCTGACCATTCTAACCTTTTAGTTTTCCCTACCCTGGAATAGGTAAGTATCTCCTTTCGTTCTTACTTAACAATAGATGTGTCTTATCAACCGTCGCCAAAAAAATTCCAAAAAAAAAAGGCCCGGCTTCTGAATCCGTATGGGTCGCCTTTGGTGGTTCTTGGGTGGCTCTTATGGAGGGGGTTGTCGAGTATCAAAAACAATCACTAAAAAAGCGGACATCGCACCAACATATTCTTGTTACTTAGCCGGAGGAGCACGGCACTGTTTTCCTTGGATTTGGACCTTTTGGACCTTGTTAGATTATTGTTGGAGTGGAGAGCTGTTGTTGGACTATGGTTATAGTATATGATAACACCCTGTTGTTAGCTTACCGTGCACAGGTTCCAGGTACCCTTTCCGACCATCGACCTTTTTCGACCAGCGAGCCACGAGGCAAGTGATCACCGATGATCATTCAGAGAAGTATACCTACTAAACTCACCTCCCCAACTTCCCATTTCTTTTCGTCAGCGCGCTAAGGTGGCGGCGTCGTCCTTCGGGAAATGCCACCCTTCACAGTGTGAGGCCCTGAACGAGACTCTTCACCTCTGCGTACGGTGTTCAGGACGAGTAGCTCGGATCTTCTGAGTGAAACCAAGAAGAGCATCTCCTTTTGTCACTTCACGCATCTTTCTGATAATAGTTGCTGATCTTCCATTAAACGCCTTAGGGAGCTTCACCGAGATGAGACGGCGGAGAATGACAGTGTGAGGATGCAGGTTTGAGGGTGGCAACGATATCCGAAGAGATTTGGAGGAGAACCATACGAGTTGGTGGAGGCATACAAATTGTTCGATGGGACGAAAGTATATCCGGAAATGAGAAGGTGTCCCAGGTCCTAGGGTTATCACAATATGATGAAATGTAGAAGTACTTTGCTGGCATATGCGTTCCTGTGTTTATCGGCGATATCTTGGTCAATATCCATTGAACAATAGAAATCTCTGAACACTTGCACAATACATTCCCGTGCCATGGTGATTAGTCGTAAACTTCAACATGCAAGCAATCTGACATTAGACTAAGACATTACTACACTTTTCTCATGATTCAATCTCAGCTCCGATTTTCCATCCTTACCTTTCATCCTCGCATTTCACCAATATCAGCACCAACATCAACATCAAATCGGCGTTTGCCAGCAATCTGCCTCCTCCACGGTCTATTTCCAATCGACCAACTCGCCGCCTAGCAAGTAGTGATATACAATCCAATCGGACTTGGGTTATAATCCTGGAAATATCTCAAACACGTATCACCACTCGCCTTCGCCTCAAAGCTAACCGCCGTACCAGCCGGACAAGGGAATGTCGCAATACCATAGCTATTTCCTGGCGCGACAGTCGTCACACCGTAATCCGTCTTCACGCCTGGCGCATTCGCGAAATCCGTGCTCTGGGTCGCAACCCCATTCAAGAGAGCGAAATCAATACCTCCATTACCGCTGAATGTGAAGGAGCTGGTTGTGAGCTGGCTCTGTTCTGGGAACAGGAAGATGAGAGAACAAGTTTTGCCTTGGTCGGAGGCGGGAATATCGAAGTTGAAGATGGAGGAGATGGTTGAGGAGACTTCGCCGAAGTAGCTGGTCCCAGGTGCGGAGTTGGGGTTCGAGGAGTCAACTGGGATGATGAGGTGGGGGAATTCGTAGTTGCCATTGAGGTTTGTGGGGCATCCTGGTGGTGGAGGCGGCGGCGGCGATGGGCAGGAACCGCAGCCGTCAGATTTGAGGGTGATGGGACCGCAGGCTACGGCATCGACAGGGGTGAGATAGATGTTTGCTTCGCCCTAGGAGTGTGTCAGTCATGCTGATGAGGATTGGAAGAGGGTAAGGATATATATGAGGATGATGGTTGGTAGAGAAAAGATACGTACGTTGTCTCCGGTCTGGCATTCGTAGAAAGTTGTTCCGCCATTGTAAGCGACTGTTCCATCACAGGCAACGCTGAAGCCTGAGGTGGGAGTGGCTCCCGTATCGCATTGCCATTGAGTAGTGGGAGCTAGTCTTGTCAGTTTGTGTCAACAAAGCCAAGAGTGATGACTTACGAGTCAAGATACATCCACGACCATTGGCATCCTTAATAGCACCATCGGCGATACAGTACTCAGCTGGAGAGAGAGGTCCATTGACACGATTCTGTCCATCACTAAGCTGACCGACAGTTCCGGTCACAGCACCTGATGCAGAAAGGTGGAAGCAGCATGGTGCCCAGCGAGTGATAATTGCATTGGCCCCAGCCACAAGGGCGAGAGAAGCGATGAACGTTCTCATTTTTGATTGATTGTGTCAAGAACGACAGTATTATTTGACAACGATTGGATTTTGTGTGATTCGCAAATAGTTTAAGTCTCGAGGGGAAGAGGCATTCTTATGAGTAGTAGAAAGTATCATGATTGCACGGTAGCATTAAAAGCAACACGGGGTCCGGTGATCCGGACCGAGGAAAACGGATGAAAAGGAAGGAATACATCGTCATTGAATCTCAGATCAGCAAAAATGTGTTGTCTTACGGGTACTACACCCGATCATGAGACTCATGAGCTCACCAGACTCTATCCGAAAGAAGCAGAGAGAATATAGAGGTGGAGAGGACTCGGATGCTTGCAGTTAGGCGTACCTCGTATTCATTTTCCAAGTTTAGTTACCCCGCATTCTGCAAGGCCTTCATCGTTGGCGCATTGGCTGATCGCTAGATCTTGGGAGCCACGCGCTAATAATATTTGTGGTATCGAATGAGTAGGTTTCTCGATGTCAAACATGCATAAATATCACCAGGTTGTGGGATGCTGCAGGTCCAAGACGAGGTCATGTGATTTGGTATCCGATCAGCCGTTGGACGTTAGGCGCCGTTGTGTGTAACCATCGTATTAAAAATTGCGATGACAGATGATTATTCTCATCAAACAATATCTAGTTCGGTAGCTATCCGATGAACACGATACCGTGAGCTGGGAGAGCGGTGCATGATCTAAGAATACGATAGAAATGCGGCGACTCGCAACGCAGCAAAAGGAACACAACATGGAGCGATCGAAACATGCATGCTCGGGGACGTGATATTCCACTTGGAAAGGAAGAATTTGGTCTTGCGATACAGAAGTCAAGGAGGGGCTCGGAAAACTTCAAGTCTGGTCAATCGTTGACTGCAACGTATCATTGGAGACCTAGGCTCCCGACACGAATGACGATCTCGTTCCCTATCCATGTGCTTTACTCCCTTGCAGCTTTCCATCCCGCAAGACCAACGCCTATCCAGAAAGCTTTGTATAAAGAATATCCTCTTCAATCTCTTCCTCCTCATGGTCTAGATACGAAGAGGTGCAGCCATGCACATTTTAGTAGTGGTCGTAGTGTTCGGAGATGTTGGATGTTGAGTTGGCTTGTGGAACGGCAACGCATCCACGGAAAAGTCCTATGCTAGATGGGTTCATGAGCTTGGCCATACGTATATTAGATTGACTTGCTACGGCATTTGTGCAAGTGATACCAGTTGGAATAGCAATCGCGAAGGGCGGAAAGGGTTGCTATCGTTCTAATGATTGTCCTAACGCTTAGTGGTCTTTCTGATGTTGCCCTTCTTGCCAGGAACTCGAATTTTGACTGCAGTCTTCATGGGTTCGACGAGTCGCCATAACCAGTGGTGTCTATTGAGGCCAACAAGATACCAGCGCCATTCGATGTGACACAGGAAAATGTGCCAAGATGGATGCATTGTCGGTCCCTGTTGAAGGGAGTGTGCTCCCAGAGTAGTCAAGGCAGCCTTTCTACCAGGGGTAGCCTTATTGGCGCCACCAGCCTGCGAATGTCAGAAAGTGACCAAATAGCGGAGTGTGTACACTTCCCTCGGTCTCCACAGTTGTTGCTGCCGACATTGAAGGTAGAGGTATCAAGCTCGGTCCTGGAGTTGAATTCCGCACCTGCAACAACAGCTCCCTTGATACCAAGAGCAAGTCCGTTACCACCAAAGTCACCAGTGACTACAGCAACCTTTCCGTAAGCTGAAACGAGTGTAGTCCGGTAGCCAGGAGGGCTGCGATGAAGAATTATAACTGAAGGGCCGAGCATATTGGAGAGATTTGGAGTAAGATTGACCTATAATTGGTATTGATACTCAAAGATTAAGGGAGCAAGTATGGGATCATCAAAGCCGGCTGGTAATGATGGTAAGTATCTTTATGGAAGAACTGCAAGGCGAAGTTGATGACGAGAATGATGAGAGGGAAATTTCAGTCATCACTTATACCATTTGCGACTTTGATTTTGAGGGAACATCAACTAACATTGCAATCGTTACGCTGCTATGTCGAACACTTAAAAACGGATAACTCCACATCGAAAGGTGAGATAAAGCCATCCCCCAATGACGTGATTGAGACGTGATCTGGCGTCATCGTTTCGAATGGTTAAGATGCAGGCCTCGAACGAGTCGAACCAACCTGAGGAGCTACCCTAACTGCGCTAGCAGATGGGTGAAAATCAAGCTAGGTTCCTGCCATGTGAGATATTGTTGGGACCGCTATCAAGACAAAGCTCGCGTTTGAGGTCCACCTATCTTTGTTTCATGATCTTCGAGGGGGGACGGAGCTGCAGACAAGAGGAAAGAGGCGGCAGACTTAACAATCTTTTACCGTAGATCGGCTACGATACCTGCGTAATTTGATTGTTTCTGCGCCTGACGACTAACGGTTCTGATCGTCGTACGATACGAAGGGCAATTGGAAGGTAGAGTCGGGATAGCCACCGAGCACGACACAGGAGAAACAATCGTACCGCAGATACCTCGAGGCGGCTCATCACCTACTTCTGATGGCTTCTTTCCTGACACAAGGCAATCGCGGAAAATTCCCTACGGATCATATCAGAGTATATGGCTGGAAGCGAGTGTATCGGCAAGAAGGCATTCGATTTTGCACAGCATTGAGGTACTGCATTGAATTCGGACGTTCAAAGCAGGTCGACGATAGATGTGCTGAGCCGAGAGTCGATACTCGTTGTCTTCTAAGTGTAACCAAACAGAACGTTGCTCGCACGTGAAGCTGCTCGCAAGTCTCCATTACGGCGAATGTACTGGATTCGTGAATTATCGCCCCAATATAGACGAGTAGTGTCAAGGCGCAGAGGATGGAAGCTCGAGTCGAAAGCTGACTAGACATCCACGAGAGCGCATTGCATAGATTGAGACGTGATAAACTCTGCAGAAAGAGTCGCTGAAGGTGGGTTCGATTTGGTAAAAAGGATTGCGGCTGACGGGGTAAGAAAATCGCCCAGTTTCTCAACTATTGACGCGATGCTCTATTCTTGAGATTGCTAAATTCGAAATGAGAACAGCTCGATACAGAAGTGACTATATGAGGCTGTCAGCCGTCTCTCATTATCTGAAGTATTGACATTTTTGCGGTGGTGATGCTTTGCAATCCGAGTATTTATTTGATAGAGGACAGAAGGGGTGGTGGGGAGATGAAGTTGGAAGTTATCAAGGACTCAAGACGCGCTAGCGCTAGCGCGTTTCTGCTACAGACTACCTCAACATCCTACTTTAGTTCTTTCTTTATCGTTTCTTTCGATTTGCATTTATTTTGCTTTTTAATTGCAGTCCAACGTATTGTCTATGGATTGAGTGACTCAGCATGGATTTAAGGTTGCAATACAGCTTCCGAGGACGAGTAATTGAGGTGATGGACTGGAGTCACGAGACCGCGCTCGAAAAGCTCGAAAACCCACCCGATGCTCTTGTACTGTCTTACATCTAATTATGGTGTCTACTCTTCATACTGTTCCTGTATGTCTAAGCTCCTCGTAAGATAAGGTATTTATTACCAGCTTGTCAGAATGCCAAAAGTCACGTGCTGTTCTTCTGCGGTTGGGGCAGCCTTGTCGAGATTTTGTCTCGATATGCCATGCATTCTGACAGGCTCTGTGTGGACGTGTATTATTGGCTTTTAGATTTTTCGGAAACTATTTTACTCGTCTCCGTCTCCTACATCTACATGAATATCCTCGCCATAGCACATGAATCTCTCAACAAAACAAAGATAGGATATGCTCGGTGCTCATGCCGGTCCTATTCAAGCCTGGTTCTGTGTTTTCTTCATCCAGTTGACTGCTTATGTACTTTATATTCTATTGATGCGTTAAGAGCGCATGGGTGAAGAGGTGTATCACAAGATGCACTTGAAGCTGTTATGGGTCTTAACGTAAAAGAGAAGTAACCTTCTTCTCGTCTTGCTGTGAAGCAGTCATGCCCATTCCGTGAAAGTCAAGACTCAGAGGCTTCTCAACTTCTTTTGCATGTCAGAAGAATAACTTTACTACCGTTCCTAATGCTGGTTTACCCGCCAACATTTGGCAAGAGTCTATCGTTGCTATCTTCATCGAAGTCGGGACAGCCAGTTGAGTCATTGGGATACAACTTCGACAACACATATCAGCGGGATGCGGGTATACTGAGATAAAACTTCAAAACTAGACATTGTCCAGCTTACATAAATTTCAGAAAAAGACAGTACTACAGAGAAGTGCAGTAAGCAATGTCCAGGCGAGGCTGGGTAATTCAGAGCATTGCCTTGGAGATCAGCCAGAATTCCGTTTTCAGACGAGCAAAGAGCATTTGATAGCGACGTTTGCGAGCCCTGCCTCAGGGAAGCCACTGAGAGTTCTCGTTTGCTCGTAAGTAACGCTGGAGATGATTTGTCCATCATCTTTCGACAACTTCCTTTCCTCGTCATCACGTGACTCACCCCTATTTTCGTCGCTTATTTGCGCTCAGTCAGGACGAAGGCCAACCATTTTTAGTTCAGCACATCGCTGTAACTTAGATGAACAAAGATCTTGCCACCAAAACATAAATCAACCTCATCGAGAATCTTCATTGGGCTGCGACCGCTTCTAGCTGTATCCATCTCAGAGCTAGGACACTCAAAAGTGCAGCATGTCCGTATGTCCTAGGGAATTTAGTAAAATGCAGCTCGATGATTGACGTCACGGCCACAATATCAAGCGCGTCAAACTCAGCCTTGACATCGAATACAGCCCTGCCTGCTTGATCTCAAAATCACCTGGACTTGAAGAATCGCCTAATGTAGACGGATGGTGCAATCAAGTCCAGTCGCCCAAGTCAGATGGCTCACAAAACAAAACCCCTCAATATAGATACCATAACTCTACTGTTCCTCAGGCCCCGATCACGACGATAAACTACTCAATCCTTCATCTCATCCAATCTTAACCTCTTGACAATAGAACTAAGCTTGACAACCATCTTGCCAACCATCTTGCCTCAACTTCATCACGCTCTTTGATCATGAATTGCAATCAATGCACAACGTTGAGATTACAAAACGTAGCTGAGAAAGCCAACAGTAATCAAGCATTTCAACACGAACACAAACTTCACCAACCATCTCCAAAGCCCACCTCAAATTCAGGGAAGTCAGCAAGCTCATATTCGATTAATGGTTATGTGGATTGTGGGAGGACTTGCTGATATACCCTTACTCTCAAACCGTCGACTCTTGCGGCTCTCGACTCTCGATTCCTAAGATGCGAGGACAATCCGGTGAATCGGTAAATAAACTTGAAAACTGTGGTGCCTGTTTTCAAGTGTCGAAAAGCTCGAGTCACAAGAGTGAATATAAATTCTGAGGAAAGTGAAGCAACGAAAGAACTCATAGAGCAAGGGAAATTTCGTGAAGTTGCATGTGGTGACTTGAGGGATGATAAATGGGTAGGGTATATAAACCCTCTCCTCATCAAAATATAAGCAGAGCAAAATTGGTACCGGTATATGCGCAGTGGTAGTCGGAGAGTGCAGAAGGTGTCATTCTCCACTCGGCCAGAGGATTAGAGTGGAAATTTCAACTCTGGCTATGCTTCCATTTTCATTTTAGAAATAATTTATCTCGTCTCGCCCTTAACTACCTCTCTCCTACCCGTCCACACTCGAACCCCGGCGAGCAAGAATTAACGCAATCGCCCTAAAATGGCAACATGGTTTTCCGGGTTTTTTCTGGGATCATTATCCTTACTGGTTGGTAGAGTGGGCGAGCTTGCTTTTATATCTCTACTCCCCCACCTCGACTGCCATGCCGAAATTCAACTTTCAAGAGTAAATCACGTGGATAAACCTCTCTGAAAGGTAGGTTTCTCTCAGCTTTTGTCGTCACGTCTCCACCTCATCTCATCTCATCTCATCTCATCCTCGCATCAACTTAAAACACTTGACAACAACCCTATAAACAACAACAACACATATCTAAAACCCATAAACCCCAATTATCCTTAAGAGAAACTTACCTAACAACTAATAAAAAAAAGCATCACGCATCATGGCATAGTAAGAGGAAGGCTAGGAACTAATAAAAAAGCAGCGAGAACGTGACAACGACCACGCACAAAGATCATGGGAAAACTCTGGTGTGGATCGTGTTTGAGTTTCTGAGAAGTGGGAAGGAGATTGGTTTTATACCCTCCGTCGCCTCTTCGAGGTCAAGATGACGGGAGGGGAGGAGATGGGATGTAGATTACGTGAATACTTTTACCACGTGCACCTCGACTTCGCAGAACATCAGGACCAGGCAGAGCAGAATAGGTACTGCCAGTTTTAGCAAGAGAAGTAAATGAATAGGGATTAGGAGAGGAGAGGATAGTAGAGCAGAAATAAGTCTTGGAACTAAGGAAGTATATTCACCGTTCAGACTTCGGACTTTGAAGACTGAGTAGGGGGAGGGGGGGGAGAATAGGAACATGATGCATCATGCATTGAGCGAGAAGAGCAGGAGCAGGAGCAAGAGCAGAGTAGAAAAGTAACCGTGATATTCATCCTGAGGGAAGCAGGCAAGCAAGCAGACAATGTACTGTAGGTATCCGCATTTGAGAAACTGAATCCAAGTTCGGCCCGCCCGCCTATGCCACCCTATCTATCCTATCCATACAACCTGCATCATGCCATTCCTTTTCTGCAATCATTTGCCATGACCCGCTACCAGAGCAGACGCTTCCACCCTCCTACCCGCGTTCCCACCACCATCTACCACCAATCACCGTGATCATGCATAGCCGCCGCAACCTTAACAAAACCCGCAATATTAGATCCCGCCACCAGAGACGGGAACTCGCCGTCCTTAGTCGGGACGAACTTCTTCGCCGTCTCGAGACCGTTCTTGAACGCCGCCTCCATGATGCCCTTCAGTTTTTCATCAACACCTTCTGATGTCCACTTCAATCTCTGACTGTTCTGCGCCATCTCGAGACCCGAGACCGCAACACCACCAGCATTGGCTGCCTTGCCGGGAGCGTACCAGATCGCTTTCTCCTTGTGGGAGCGGCGGTGCGACTCGAAGACATCAATCGCGTCTTGTGTGCATCCCATATTCGATCCTTCGGCAATGAATCTGGCACCCGAAGCAACAAGAGCCTCCGCTTCTTCCTTTGAGACCTCATTCTGGGTCGCGCATGGCAGAGCAATGTCAACCTTGACGTGGGTCCACGGTCTCGCACCATCGATGTATTTGTACTTGCCGTCGGTCTTGAACTCGGTGAGAGCTTGACGCTTGAGCTTAAGGGTGGCGATGCTGGAGATGTCTTCGGGGGTGACGGAGTGGCCGGATTCGGCGATCAGGGCGCCCTTTGAGTCGGAGAGTGAGACGACGGTTGCGCCGAGCTCGATGGCTTTGAGGGCGGCGTATTGGGCGACGTTGCCGGAGCCAGAGATAGCGACGGTCTTGCCTTCGAAGGAGCCTTGGCCGGCGAAGGCGATCATGTGGTTTACGTACTATTTCTCATCAGCTTCATTCATCTTATACCGTGATGAGATTTAAGAGAAAATAAGGAAGAAGAGAAGAAAGGAGATACTCACGTAGACGAGACCAAATCCAGTAGCCTCAGGTCTGATCAAAGATCCACCCCAGTTTGCACCCTTTCCGGTGAGGATACCCTCCCACCTATTTCTCTCCGCCTTATACGCACCAAACAGATAACCAATCTCTCGTCCACCAACACCGATATCTCCAGCTGGGACATCAGTATCAGCACCGATGTGCTTGCTCAATTCACGCATGAACGAGACGCAGAACTTGCGGATCTCATTGTCGGATTTGCCTTTTGGGTCGAAATCTGCACCACCCTTACCGCCACCGATGTTCACTGCAACACTCATCAGCTCTAGTCCAAGCATCAAAAATTTAGGTCGGAAAAGAAATCAAACTCACATCCGGTCAACGCATTCTTAAAAATCTGCTCAAAGCCCAGGAACTTCAAGATCGACAGATTGACTGTAGGATGGAATCTCAATCCCCCCTTATACGGGCCGAGCGCCGAATTGAACTGGACTCTGTATCCACGGTTGACTTGAAGCTCTCCCTTGTCCGATTCCCAGACGACACGGAATTGGATAATTCGTTCGGGGATGGAGACGACTTTGAGGGCGGTCTTGTATTCAGGGTATTGTTCGAAGAGGGTGCTGTTCTCAAGGGTTGAGACGAGCTCTGCGAGGGATATTAGTTGGTGGTATTTTGGCGGGGCAGATAGGACGTGATAGTGGTGGTGAGGTCATTGGTCGGAGGGGTAGATCGAGTGCACGTACCTTTGTAAGCTTGCTCAAATTCGGGTTCGGAGGGGAGGTTAGACATGATGAATCTGGGCTTCTTCTAGTTCTGATTTTGTGTATTTGTTCAATGTCCTATGGTGGCAGCTGTTGAGAGGAGGTTGAATCTCAAGAGGAGAGCCTCGCTTTTATCTATGGTGGGGTTACTCGAACTATCGAGCTAGAGTCGAGCTACCTGGTCCAGTGAATAGCTCTGAACAACGATACCGGAGAAAAAGCAAAGAAATGTGGCTTGAGCAGAAAAAGGGACTGCAGATTCTCGACGCAGGAAGCATTCAACAACCACTCGGCTGCCAGCAACTCACGCTGATGACGTGACACCGTCGACGCCGGGATCGGGGACGAGGGAGCAGATGGAGCATATGGCTATTCCCGTGGAGCTCGCATGCGGAAAGATCTCACCATACGGCATCTAGAAGGGAGCTGGAAGGGCCATCTCGTCTCACATGGGGAAAGACACATTTCTGGATGTGCATGAGAATGTGAGAGTGTGGGAGTGTGAGGTGATGCACAACTGGGCGTGCGAAAGCTCTGTGTGGATGTTGTTGTTCGGTGGAGTGCAGAATTTTGCTGGACCCTGTCCTGTTGATAAATGGACGGTGTCACCGATTGTTATCGTGCGGGTGTGATTGGGCAATGTCGCTGACTTGCAGCCTCCCGGCTCGATTTACAGGGAGAGCTCGCACGCGACAGGCCCTAAGCTGCCCCCCCCAAAGCCTAAATTCTGGTCCCTGGGGCCACCACCCATGAACATCGCAGGGGTCCTTACCAAAAATGCCCCGCGGAAGACCACCAACGAGCGGGAGCGGTCCTCCTCTGCATGCACTGAAGATTTTGATTTCTGGTTTTGCTTGAGGTCTCGCTTCGCAGTTCCTTTCCCCCTTTCTTCTGCACCTCCACCTCCACATCCGCATCGGGTTTCCATTGAAAATATTTTCATGGATCCGTGTCTAAATCGCTCACTCTGTCTGGCCATGCCATGTGGGCTGTCGTTGCGGGTTAGTGAGGGGAACGGGAAAAGCAAAATTATGCTTCTGGATCTGCTGTCATGAGGCCTGCTAGCCTCTGAAGCCACCGGTTTCGGACACAAGGACAAGGCCAAGAATTTTCTCTCAGCCTTGCCTGAATCTCGAGTGAAGATCTACATTCCGTGTTCTTCTCGTTGGGTTCTCGTTGTCATTTCAGCTGGTCAACATTGTATCTTCATTTGGAAGGTCGTCAAAGTTGCGAAAGTCCCGCACGTCTCGCGTGGTCGGTGAGCTGAGCTGTTTTTCGAGAAATGGGAGGTCGACGATGAACACGACAAGCATCCAAGGCTGCGGGAAGCTCGCCAAATACCATAACTCTGGAAGAGCTCTGGAAGAGACAACGTGTTCCGGGCGAAACATTTCAGGTCGCGGAGGGGCTTCCTCCCTTCTCAGTCAACATTCACGAGAATCACGTCCGTGGAACAGATAAGAATCCTGGACGAGGTATCTCCGCTGCAACAGTGGTAGCCTTCTCGGCGGTGAGACGAGGCGGATTAAACGTCTCAGGAAATTTCATGAACGTCTGCCATGTCATCCTTGAGGAGACCGATCTTCCTCAGCTACAAATCTGTACTCACCTAGCCAGACTAGCCGACTGTCGAACGACGGTGAAGATTGAAAGTCTTGAAGCAGGCTCACAAACCGTGCTATACTTACAATGTTCTGCGATTCTACCTCGACAGTCGAGAGCATCGGGCGAAGAAAACATCGAACGTTGTACCGATCCGATCCATTCATTGTCGACATACGGCGCGTTCTCTCGATATTGCAGCTGCAGAAACTCAACAAGTGCAAGTACGCTGTCCGGGCTCTTGCAGATTCTCAACTCTCTTCTAGCGGTCACTCTCTAATTGTCCCACCGAATATTCGCTCAATCAGCATCCGTCGGATCCCAATCCGTCACAAGATACTCATCACACGCATCGAGCTTCTCCATATCATCCTCCCTTATTTCAAAACCCGCTATATCAGCATTACTCACAATTCTCTCTTTACTGACACTCTTCGGAAGTGGGACATATCCCTTTTGCAGACTCCATCTAACCATCAACTGCGCTGGAGTACATTTGTACTTCTTGCTCAACTCCACAACTTTCGGATGTTTGAATCTGAGGGCTCGAGCGAGAGGAGCGTAAGCTTCGACGACGATGTTATGCTTGGCGCAGAAAGATGTTATGTCGGTTCGAGTGTTGAAGGGGTGGACTTCGATTTGGTTGACCGCAGGCGGGATTTTTGGGTTTGAATCGAGGAGTTCTTGCAGCTGTCCTCGAAAATGATAAGTATTCCAAATTTCACTCTTCCAATTAACCAAAACCCAAAAGCCTAGACAGCAGGAGGCTGCAAAGGAGAGGAGGAGCAGGAACAGAGAAGACTCACATGCTTAATCCCATAATTACTAACCCCACCAGCTCTTACCTCCCCCTCCTCCACCGCATCCTCCACCGCGCGCCAACACTCGAGTCTCCTATTCCTCCCACCATACGGACTATGCAGCAAATAAAGATCAATATATCCCAATCCGCTCTTCTCAATACTTCTTTTTATCGCTTTTCTCGTTGCATCGTAGCTGGTATTGGTTTTGAGTTTGGTCGTGAACCAGATGTCTTCTCGTTTTAGGCTGTTGGTGTTTTGGGGGGAGGAGAGGTAGGAGAGGATGGAGGTGCCGACTTCGCGTTCGTTGGCATACCATTCTGCGGAGTCGATGGCTAGGTAGCCGGTGGAGAGAGCGTGGGTTACTGCGGTGAAGGTCTCGCGCCCTGAGGTCCTGTGTTGAATATCGGGCTCAGTAAGCTTTAAGGGCTAAGTGCGAGAGAAATTGAGAATGTCGAGACGAGAGTTGGCAGGAATGCGAATATATGGAAAGTCGTTTTGTTATCCTCTTGTAAGAAGAATCGACGTACATATAGACACCCAAATGAACCCTCGGCATCAAAACCCCGTTGTTCAGGCTAATCATACTCTTGATTGAGAATCTCGATTCCGAAGCCATGTTTGCGAATCTGCGAAGAGCGATGCGTTGCATATAAGAAGGATAGACGGGTGATAAAGAGAGAAGATGGGACGAAAATGTAATGGGATGAAATGATTACAGTATCAACGCGACGAAAGCGGTCTCCGACGGCAAAACTCCGAGTTGAGTTGGAGCGATGACGTTGATGTAGCGAGTAGTGGGGTCGATTCCCTGCTTAACGAGGGGTAACTTTCACATGAGAGCCGAAATCTGAAGTCCCTGGTATCAAACTCAGATATAACTGAGAGTACTTCGATTACTTTAATATCAAACACAGACAAGAAGAACGAAAGAAACAACCAAAATGCCAGATCCAGCACAAATCAACCGGTCGCTCTCGACCATCCGCACCGAGCTTGAATTCCTCCAAGCAAGTAATGTGCTCTCACCTCCTCAGTTCCAGTCTATTATGGCTCAGCTACCCGTAGGCTCTGGGATATCCCATATTAATCAATCAATTACAATTACTGAGATCTCGCAGCAAAATGGCCAACCGTCAGGCTATATCGATCCCCGCTATAACCCAAACCCGCAACAACAATTCGACCCCACGAAAATGGCTCAGCAGGCACAGGATCCAGGCCACCCTGCCAATCCCAGTAATGAAAAGGCAAGCTTAGTATTGATTCTTCTTCTCGCTCTTTTCCACGAGTTTCCTATTTCTTGCGATGGGTACTTTTGTTGAGGGGAGAAAGGAGTTGAGAAGATGATGAATGAAAACTAACGGAGAACAGCATCATGAATGGGCGCGGAACATGGCTGCTAAGTTTGGGAATGCTGCTATGTTTGGGGCAGGAGCGACATTTGGAGGGGACCTGGTGAATGATGCCATGCGGAAATTTTGAGGTGGTGGAGAAGTTGAGAGAGGTTTTGAGGGCTTGGGGTGTAGGAATAGTAGACAGTTTAGCTACCTAAATTCGACGTCTCATTTTGTACTTTGGAATCGTTCGATCATCACTCTCGTATGTAAGACATTAAACTACGTAGCCAACGGTAGTGCGATGATAATACTACGGTAGACCTCGCTTCCTTTTTTCCCTTTTCATTTTGATTTTACATTTCTTATTGTCCAGATTCAAGAAGTGTCTTGCTTATTGCTGTCATTCTTGCTGTATTTCTTTCATTGCTCCGTAGGTACAGATAGGAAATTTATTGTCATAGAACACATAGAATGCTTGTAGGTACCTAAGTCTCTTTACCCCTCCATCACGTGCATATAGAGATATGAGGCTGAGCATTCACAAAGACAGCATTTGACATTACTCCGAAGGTTCTCTGCTGCCTGCTTCCTCTCATCACGACAACTTCCATCGACAACTCGATCATACACCCATATACCCCCATAAAATTCGGCGACGATATGGATCACACAGCGCTCGATAGCGAGGAAGACTGGATTACGGAATCGTCGTCACCAGCCTCGTCCTCGGAACCTCTTCTTCAATACCAAACCCTCGCAGCTCCCGATCACATTCGGCTGCTTCGAATCTCTCCTCATACCTCTGACACCATCGTTGTGTTCCTCGAAGAAGTTTCCATCTCTGACAACGTCGAATATGAAAGTCTGTCGTACACCTGGGATGGGCCCAGGTTTAACGATATCGGCGAAGAATGGACGACGAACCACAAGCGCATCTTGTGCAACGAATCGACTACATACATCAGACAGAACTTGTACGACTGCTTAGTTCGGCTACGAGAAGCTGGCCTACTAGGGCCTATCTGGATCGATGCTCTGTGCATTAACCAAGAAGATTTGGATGAACGCAACAGCCAAGTCAGTATGATGGGACAGATATATAAGAGGGCAAGTCGGGTGATTGTGTGGCTTGGAGAAGAGGACAGCACTACAAAGCTTGCCATTTCCGGCTTGGGCCGGATGCGGCTGATTGCGCCAGCGGATTACTTTAGAGATCAGAGTCAAGTTTTCCATGAGATCGTTGGTTACAAGTTTACAAGAGACGAGGCTGCCGCCATATTCTCTTTCGTATTCAGCAGGCGCTGGTATTTAAGGTTATGGACTGTACAAGAAACCATTTTGGCTCGCGATCTGCTTTTCCTATGTGGATCAAATGCTGCAACAGTAGAGATGATCTGGAATGGGGTGATGTCCTTGGCATATAGTGTTATAAGTTCGAAAAGTTGGGATATTTCCTCAATGGCTGCCGAGCTTTCAAGTGGTCAAGCTTCCGTGCCGAATTTTCGCTTCGTTGTTCAACGACGGCATGCGATGCTAAGTAATCTAGGTGTGTTTCCACTCGCATATAATATGACTACTTTCCGCAATTTACAAGCATCCGATCCTAGAGATAAAGTATTTGCACTTTTAGGAATATCTAGTAAGTATCTCATCCTCTTGTAGCAAATGAGCAAGCCTAAGTTTCATCTTGAACAGATGCTCAATGCGAAGGACTATCTACCACTTTGACTAGTAACTACAATATGTCTGTTCAGCAAGTTTACATTGAAGCCGCGCTTCATGGACTGTATTACTGGAGTCATCTAGAAATCCTTTCAAAAGTTGGTGACTCAACTTTAAATGCAGTCCAAGATCTGCCTTCTTGGGTACCAGATCTCTCCATTCCCGAATTCCCCGACTCGTTCGAGGGAGAAGAAGACCTGTACTCTGCTGATGGCGGTGAACGTCCGGCGTTCGAGGTAAATGGCAGAGTCCTTGTCCTAAACGCTTGGCAATGGGATCAGGTTGTTTCTACGAGTGAGACAGCTCCTGAAATAAGGAGCGGAGCAGGAATTTCGCGGCTTCTGGATGTTATTGATATTCCTGGACAATTCTACGTTGATTCCACTGAACTCTGCGCCACAGCTGTTCAGAGGTTATTCATAGCGGATAACCTTAATATGACTTCTCGCCACATGATAGCAGCGTCGACGAGCGACAGCGGGTACGACATGAACGCAGCTTTTGAAAGGATCGTATTCGCAATTTTTGCTTTCGCACTCAAGCGTTCCGGTCAAACCAAGATTCTAGAGGTGTTTTTTGAAGATCCTGTTGCAGGATTGCGAGACTTGGCCGAAGACCTCCAAATTCGTCAGCCGTCTCATTGGCTTTCTGATGCTCTAGTCCGTGGTATGGAGAAATGGGCCCTTCGGGAGATCAATTGGCTGAGAAATGTAGACACCATTCCAGAGTACCTTTGGCAGGCGGTGGACCATTACAAGGATCCTTATGCACGAAGTTGTTTCTTTAAGTTCCGATCGCGTCGCTTCTTCCGTACAACACGTGGCTATATAGGCCTCGGTATCCATAACTTGGAACCAGGGGATCGAATACACATAGTTCAGGGCGCTTCGGTTCCATATATCTTCAGACCTATTTCGGAGAACCCGGCAGATGGATTCAAGCTTGTTGGAGAAGTTTACGTCCATGGAATTATGCATGGAGAAGCAGTTGCGAATGGATCTCAAGAATATGAAAGGATCAAAGTCCACTGAAAACTTGACGAAAAGGAATTGAAGGATCTTGGGTTTCGGTGTCCACAACGTAAGCCATATAGTTGAATGGCTGTTCCAGCTCCATTGGATCATTCAGCTCTAGACAGAAAGCTTACGATTGATGTTTAGATAATATATATGTCTTTGGTACCTTAACGATATGTCTATATTGACCGCCTGAGTTTGGTTGACCTTTTTGCGAGTTATAGATTGAAGTTGAGGACGAATAAAGCGTTTACTTGAGGGATTTCCCAATCTTTTTAGATGGAAATATTAAAACGGAGCTGGCTGTGGAGAAGAGAGATGGCTGATGAAGAGGGGCGGAGGGGAGACTTGATGCTTTTAAGCTGCTTTGAACTGGAAATTGCACAGGACGGGAAATGAACATCTCCTGGCGCTGGTGAGAGTTTAGATCCAAAATGCGTACTTGATAGAAAAGAATAGAGCGAAGTTCTCGAATAATGGAATAAGGGTTCGTGAGTGGAAGAGGAAGAATAGTGAGTAAGTGTTCGTTGCAGTGATTTATTGCGTGAATAGTTAATGATGATTGTGGGAATGAGCTTGGTGCAAGTAAAGATAAGAGCGCAAGAAAATGGAAATATGAAACACTTAGACTGATTGCAACTTCGCCAACCAGCAATGAGGCCAACGCCAAGGTAGGCGCACAGCTCAGGACTGTCCTCCACATCCAAAAATCCGAAGAAGAATGCTCACTTGGTAAATGATAACACATAGCGGCTTTTGGAAGCAGCGCTCTGCTATTACTATTAGCAAGGGTATATCACTAATCCACAAACTTTTCCCACTCATACGCCTCTTGATCCAGCTCCTACTTCTTCCCATACGTGCTTGGATGCCCATGCGTCCTCCCATAGGTCTTAACCTTTCCGTCCAAATCCTTCCCTACAAAGAACCACACCAGACTCGCCAACCAAGTCATCCCCGTATCAACGACCCAATTTCCCCTCTTACTACCCCCCCACGCACACCCTCTCATCAGACTCCCCAACCAAGACACCGTAACCAGGTACTCTCCCTTCTCCAACCCCTTAATAGCCTTCGCTGCTACCACATCTGGTGTTTGGACTGGGTCGGATTCTTCTAGGATGTGTGTGATTTCCGGCTTCGTCTTATTTTCCATCTCGAGTCCAGGACTAGAGATCGTGCCGGGGAACACTGTATGGACTTTAACCTCATCACCATACAGCAAGCATTCCTGCACCAAAGTATCGCTCAAGCTCTTAATGGCCGCCTTACTCGGCGCATACGGCCCATAGCCCACCACCGGATAGAACGCCACCACCGAGCTCGTGAACACTAGATGTTTCTCCTCTCCCTTTCCCTTTTTCTTGCCTACAGCTTCAGCTCCAGGAGCTAGCCACTCGTTGAGGATTGCGTGTGCCATGTCTACGCAGGACCAGAAATTGATGTCCATCTGTGCGCGCATCACAGAGCGAGGAGTATCAATGAAGAGGCCTGGAGAGGAAGCTCCGGCTATGCACCATACGATTGAGGGTGCTTGGCCATTGTTCCACGCGATGGATTCGGCGATGATGCGAGAGGCATCGTCGGGATCGGAGACGTCGGCGGAGATGTATTGGAAGCGTTGGGTCGAGGGGGAGGTTGCTGCTGCCTGGGAGGAAGAGGTCAGTCACTGGTTTGGCTGAGGAGTGGTGTGAGAAGGGAGAGAAGGGGAGGAGGACCTTTATCTCTGCTAGTGCGGCTTCGAGTTTGCCGACATTGCGGGCGACGATTATGATGTTTGCTCCTTTTTGTGCAAGTTGGATTGCGACACTCTTTCCCATCCCTTCGGATGCGCCGGTGAGGAGGACGGTCTGGGAGGCTGGATGTCAGACGAGGCTGAGATCAGAAGCTTGATTTGGTGATCAACGTACCTTGCCCTTCACATCGAACTTGTTTCCACCAAAGAGACCCATGATGGATGGTAAGAGGAGGAGACCGATGGTTAGGATTGCGATGGTCCAGAAGGAGGGGATTGGAATGGATTCCATTGCGAAGAGGAGGAGTGAGGTGTCAGCAGGGAGATTTATTTTGGGGTGTAATTTCGAGAGTGAGCGATAACCGATAAGCTAGAGCTTCAACGCCAAGCTTCAGGGGCTGGAAGCTTTTCTTTCCTCGACAATTCACACTCACAAATCCGCGAGGGAACTTTTGGATAATTATTTTGAGAGTTACCAATATAAAAAATTATATAATAATTTTTCATCTAAAATCTATTAAAAAACCAAATAAAGTTTAACATGTTATTTTATTTATCTTATTTTTTTATTGCTGGCTTCTTATTTCAAAAAAGAATAAATTGGAATCTGATTCATTATTTTACTTGATCGTCATTGCCTTTGTGCTCTAGGAAGTAGTCTAATCCATTTATATTGTACGGAGGTAGCTGCAATCGCTTTATCACCGGATGCCCTGGGAAGCACATACTCTACCAAGAAGCCGTCAATGCAAGATGCTGGGACACTTGGACGCTACCATTTCTCTCTCTCTCTTTTTGGAATGTATCCTGTTGTTCAGATTCTTTGTCTTAGCTCATGTTCGTTTCGCGGGATTATTCCTTCGTGAACGAAGTCGTTCGCGATGAGGTAGCTGAGCTAGTTGTCAAGCCGATCACCTTAGGGATCGAATTTCTCTGTACCTTTATTTTTAACACGGGAACCATTGTCCATCCTCATCCATGAACCCCATATTCCGTCTTTCACCTTTCAATTTAGTCTTGCTTTCATTGCCATCTGATGCTTTTCGAATATGTTTCCATTCAAAAGCTCATGCTGAACATTCACGGTTTAATTAGATGAGGATTTTTGTCAAAAGTCTTTGAACGCTTGGCAGTTCTGCAAATGAAACGTAACATGCGGCTCACTCCAGTGGCGGCCGCCCTGTCGATCTCCCAGCATTTATCTGCAAGTATACACCTCGAACGAGAAGAATCCAGATGATCTCTCTCAAGAGTGGGCAGCGGCCTCGTATTTGCAAGGGAGATCTACAACTTTATTTTACTGCAAAATGAGGGGTAAAGCTACCCCGCCATCATGATCAATAATCTCCATATCGAAGCTATATACAAGTCCGGTTTCTATCTCATCCAACACTATGTCTACTCTAGTATCTCCAAAGAACTTCCTCACTATGCGAACTCTCCTTTTCCTTGCTTCCGTCCTTGCTCTCTTCTGGGCCGTCACCTCCACCACCTCCTCCTCCAACTCTACATTTCGTTGTACTACAGATCTTGACTGCAACCTCAACGGTATCTGCTCGCCTACTACACAAATCTGCCTTTGCGATCCCGGCTGGACTACTCCTACCTGTGGCGCATTAGACCTCTTGCCAGCGAGACTCGGATCAGGATACAACCACACATCCCTCAACACCTCATCCTGGGGCTCAAAGATAATATATTCCCCTACCAACCCTCACCTCTTCCACCTCTTCCTCGCAGAATTCACGCACCACTGTGGGCTGGACTACTGGTCTCCTTACTCACGGATCATCCACGCCACGTCCTCGCTCGGACCTCTAGGACCGTACACGTTTGAACAGGAGGTGGTGGGGACGTTTGCGCATAACCCGACTGTGATCTGGTCCCCCGCTGATGAGGAATACCTGCTGTATTATATCGGGTGTCCGGTTCCAGTGAACGATACATGTACAAGTCCCTCATTCAGCTGCGGGCCAGGGAACTTCATCAACGGCGAATCCGGCATCTCGGTTGTATCCTCGCCTGACCTCTGGAACTGGACTCCTCGCGGACAGGTGCTGATGGGCAGCGATGATCAGACCTGGGACGCGGATGTCACGAACCCGTCACCATTTCCTCTCTTCTCTCCGAGCGACAAGATCGGGGAAATGCTACTGGTGTACCGAGGCTGCCCATACAATTGTTCCGGCAACGAACTCATCTCCCTCGCCACCGCGCCCTCGTTTCTCGGCCCGTACACCAAGCTCGCCTCCCCGCTGTTTCCCGAAAGCAACGAGGATCCGTTCGTCTGGCGCGATCAGCGCGGGAACTGGCACATGCTTCTCCACTCGCTCGAACCCGATGGTGGATTTGGATCTGGGCCGAAGGTTGGACGACATGCGTTTGCGGAGGCGATGGAGGGGCCGTGGAGGTTTGATAATGCGACGTTGGCGTTTAGTGCGGAGGTGGAGTTTGAGGATGGGAGTGTGAGGGGGTATTTTCGGAGGGAGAGGCCGCAGTTGTTCTTTAGTGGGGATGGGGAGGTGAGGCCGTTGTTTTTGACGACGGGGGTGCAGGAGGTGGGGAGTGGGATGAGTTATAGTTTGATACAGCCGATTGAGGGGGCGAGGGAGTGGGAGAGGAGTTTGGGGTTTCAGGAGTGAGAGTTGAGGAGTGAGAGTTGAGGAGTCACCAGTGGTTGTCCGAATTCGTTACGCACCCCCGTAAATCTAGCGAAATACACTAAAAACCACGAACTTTCCAAGTTAATAATAATAAATATTTATAT
>QYAJ01000135.1:0-93773 GCA_003988865.1 Phialocephala sp. D728
TATAAATATTTATTATTATTAACTTGGAAAGTTCGTGGTTTTTGGTGTATTTCGCTAGATTTACGGGGGTGCGTAACGAATTCGGACAACCACTGGTGACCTTGTACAAGCTATCAAGTCGCTCTCTCGCTTAGAGGATTTGACCTTGACGGGTCGGCCATCTGTACAACTAATTCTCAAACACTTCACCTTGCAATCCCTGAGAAGCAGATCGCTTTCTATCATCACTTAGAGTGAACTGGAGAATCTGATGCCGCCAGACCGCTATAACACTGGCAATATAACCTCTCTCAAGCTCTCAGATCCTAACATAGCACCCCACGTCGCTAAACACATCTTCCGTTGGCCTTCAAGACTTACCGATCTGTCTATCTCCTCTCTTGCTTATGGCACAAGTGAACAAGACTACGCAACAGAAGCAATACAGAAACTTCTCGACATTCATCGCACCTCACTGAAACGGGTCACGTTAGGAATGATCACGTGCAACGGTCATGCCGAAATGCCTGGCTTCTCGTCCTTTCCATGTCGAAGAATTAAACATATCTGCACACAATATGATCAAATCCGAAATAGCACGTGCTGCAGTGATAAAACTCTCAGCACTAAATCTTCAATACGTAACTGCGGATTTCAGCTTCAGAAAGGGTCATTTTAATGATTGGGCGGAACTATGGGTTTAGCAAGGGTCAAGCCTATTGGGTGCAAGATTTTGCAAAATTTAAGATGGAACAGTATCCGGGCAGCACACTGGAGAGGACCGTCGTTTTATTCAACCCGAGCGGGGGTATTGATTACTGGATTAGGTTTCATCCTTTACGAATTACTGGGCCCATGACTTGGGCTTGGGAATAGTTGGAGCAGGCGAAACAGCTTGTTGCGGGGTTTGGATTGGCCGTCGATTTTAGTCCACCGTGGACGAGGGAAGAATGGAGTGAATATGCTCATGGTTCAATAACCCTGGAGCCATAAGTATTGGAACCAGCGAAATGAACCTCTCAGCCTTCCGCAAAATCAACGTCTGGCAAGTTAGCAGACTAGTTTTTGAATAGCTGGGTTAGATGGATGAGTTCACTTTTACCCCATCGAAGGCATAAGAACCGCGGTGGAACGAGTAAGAGGAAGCATCTTCTTAGATAGATTATATTAAGGGCTTTTAGCCCAAAACTACCCAAAGAAGAGGCACATGGCCAATTCTTTTTTACAAAATCTTTCAAAGTCGTTGGCCAACGAAAATCTGATATAGTAGGAAGTGGCAAGAAAGTGTACGCGAAGCTCAGAGGCTGAAAAAGTGTAGCTGCGGCGCAGCACAGGGATTAGCTACATGGGACGGTTTAGAGAGCGGCACGGGTGGGTATGGATACCCATTGACTAGAATAAACTACTTATGGGTGGGTAGGGTAATGGGTATAAATCTAAGTGGTTTACCCGCCGTACCCGTGGGTACCCCCAAGATACTCGACACGTGCATTTCTATCACGGGTACGCTTAATTTAGCTAAATAATTACTTAATATGATCTATACGCTAATGTACGTAATAAGATTTGCCTATTTTAGCCCTATTAAAATTAGTCTAACTAATAAGAAGAGCTTATTTCACGTGATAGGGTAACCCGCGAGTACTTTAAGTAATTTAAAGCTACCCTACCCGACCTACCGAGTACAAAATTTAATAATGGGCACTCACCTATATAGTTACCCTCGGTTGGCCGCTACCCGTGCCGCGTTCTAGGACGGTTACCTGGCATTTATACTAGAACACTTATTGGAGTCAAAATACTTCATTAATCAGAGTCAGCGACTTCTCTAATTATCGGTGCTCACAAAAGTGAGAGTTCAACATTGGCATACTCGGCAACAGAGGCTCGCAGCAAGCAGAATTCAAATATTGCAGTACCCACTATTAGTAGTCAGAATTTACGAGATGCAAAAGCATTCATCCAACTCCATTTCTACAATTTTCAGGCAAGTCGGCTGCAGCAAATGATCTCGTGAGGAAATGATAATAGCAGGCATCCGTACAGAGCAGGATTAACCAGTAAATACGATTGTCCAAATGAGAAACTCTATATTAGGTGGATGGACCACGATTGCTTTCTTTGAGGAGACCAAGTAAACAGATTTATCAAAAGCCATTGGTAATTAATCTCATATTTCTTTAAGGTACCCCTGAAACTAGCGAGAATTTTAGCGACCGGTATTGTAAGAAGCTCAACAGCTTCGACCGAGGACACAAGATTGCTTGAATAACAGTGAATGATATTCTGCATTCGCATAAACAAGAATATGATTTAAAATAAATTTAACCATATTCTCACGCACCTAGCCCTATATCAAAATTCATCACTTCATCCCATCATCAGGTCATAACTCTCTCGCCACATCGCCACATCCAGTCCTAAATCCTCAACGTCCCCACATTCCCCACAATCCAATCATAACTCTCACTCCTAAAATCATCATCCAACAAACTCGCACTCCCACTATAAAACTGCATCACCTGCTCCCCACTACTCCACCGCGGCCACTCCATATACGTCGTGCTCGAGCTGGACCCATTATAAACGTTCGGATCGAGATTATACACAAAGTTGAAATAATACTTATGGATCGCAGCAGAGGCGTAGTTGGGGAGGATACCGTAGAAGACTTGCAGGAGATCGGAGCCGTCTACCCAACGAATTAGCATTGTAAAATCCTAAAATGTCCTAGGGAGCTCCAGAGATTGAGAGCTGTCTCAAGAGCTGACAAACAGGAGGACAAACGGGCACTCCGCTTCTAAAACAGCTCCCAAGCTCCGGATAGCAAATTAGTATAAGAATAAGCCTTACGGAAGGTCCCGAGGAAAGGGGTACCGAAGTCGTATGATCCGAGGTAGGACCAGGTTGGGACGGTAGGGTGGAGGGAGGTGTGGACGTTGAGGAAGATACGTCGGGTGAGGGTGAAGGTTAGGTCGCCGAGGATAGCGGCGAGGCGTTTGAATTGTGGGTAGAGTTCGTACAGAATTGAGGTTCCGAACGGTGATCCATCGGATGCGTCGTCTGGGTAAGTCTCAACAAGAGCAGTGATCTGAGCGACAGTAGCGTCGTTGAAGAAGTAGGAGTGGAGGTAGGCGACTAATTGGGCGGTGGTAGAGATGTTTGATTGGAAGAGGGCGAAGATTGTGCCTTCATCTTCCTGGTCTCCAATGATGAAAGGTACGGTGGCATATTTCCCAGAGGCAATGAGGAGGTCGGGAGACTCGGTTAGAACGATGCCGTCGGGACGAGGAAGGTAGGAGAGTGCGATCGAGGAGTAGGATAGTAAGCCTGGTACACTGTTCGTAGCGTCGAGGAAAGTTGTGTAGTCTAGGGCACGGAGACATCCTAGCTTGTCGATTGCTGAAGTGCAGCCGGCGGATGCCACAACTGTATCGAAGACTACCTGGCCTTTGGGACAATCCACACGGTCAGCCGGGACAATGCTGCCTGAATCCATAATTGCACCACGAAATAGTGAATTGCCATGGTATGTGATATCCCCGTCATACAACGCCATTTGATCGAGAACGGAGATCGCTCCAGCTGATTCTCCCCAGATGGTGACTTTTGTAGGGTCACCCCCAAATGCTGCAATGTTGTCTTGAACCCATTGCAATCCGAGTCTCTGGTCGAGCAGGCCCAAATTGGACGATCCATCAGCCAAGATCTCCGCGCCTGGCATGAATCCGAACCCTCCTACTCTGTAGTTGACAGCCACGAAGACTATTGGTTGTCCATCGGTTACGGAATCCTTGACAATATTCGCACCATCATACATGAGCGTTGAACCAAGCTCAAATCCACCACCGAAGATCCAGAACAAAACAGGCAGTTTGGAAGACACTGTTGTTCCAATGGGACGCTGGACATTGATGGTGAGACAGTCTTCACCAGCATTTGTGATTGTCTGGAAAATTGGGAGGTCGAGTAGAGTGCCAAGAAGTGCCGAAGGCACGTCACTTGAAGCATCATCAAAAAACATCTGCGGGCATGCAAGTGGGACGCCAGTTGCGTAAACAGTCCCAAGTGCGGCGGTCAATGACTGTGGAGGCTTGAGGCGTAGAGATCCCATTGGTGGTTGAGCAAAGGGGATGCCATTGAAGCTTTCAACAGCGGTGACGGCACCAATGATGGTAGCAGAAGGAGATGGAATGGCAACAGTAGGAGCAGAGGCACGCCTTATGGGCTGTGCAGGCACAGCGAGAGCTGCTGGCAGGACGCCCAAAATCATACAGATGAGCTTCATGGTAAGAGCAATGAAGATGCGTGAAGACTGAGGCAAGTGATGCTTTCTAGCTTACTTGCATAGGTCTCAATGGGGATGATATCTTGAAGATATACGAGCCTTGTCTGAGTGTTTTTGAAGTGACTGGTATGAACGAGAAACTATTCCCATGTGCCTCCTCGGTTTCTTTGCTCAACTTGACCAGCTGATCAAGTACGTATTTCTTTCAGGTACCATCTCCGGCGCCTTCCATTTCTTTACGTAAGGACGGACT
Source organism: Phialocephala sp. D728 (assembly GCA_003988865.1). Taxonomy (NCBI): domain Eukaryota; kingdom Fungi; phylum Ascomycota; class Leotiomycetes; order Helotiales; family Mollisiaceae; genus Phialocephala; species Phialocephala sp. D728. The sequence continues at coordinate 4,521 of QYAJ01000135.1, forward strand.
GGCTATCAACAATATATCTCCTATAAGGCTGTTGCCGGTCGAGAGTAGTGTAGTGCTATTGGCGGGGTATAAGCTTTTGCAACCATCTTAGAATATCATGGCGGCGATGTGCTTGAAAGACTCAGATTGGGGATGCTTGATTGGGTTCTGACGGAAAGAGTGCCGAAGGACTTGCTTGCTTTCCGAGGAATTGAGCTGTCACTCAACGGAGTACTTTCCCCTTCAGCTCGGATCCGAGAATAAAAAGTAGCGAATATCATCTCAACTCTGCGGGGTCGCGGCGTGTGGCACCAAACGTGGTGAAGAGGGCGATAACGATATAAGGATGGACTTTCAAGATTGCGTGCCTTTTCATGTGAATCTTTGGACCCCATTACTGTCTTCATTCTGCCCCTCTAGATCTCTACTCCAATCTCTAGCGCGGACATCCAGCGGCAACAGTATAGCTCTTGGTTTCCAAGGTCCATGACAGCCTCTTGAAATACAGGCGTAGGATGATGCCCGCTTGAACGCTTCTCTCCGAACAGGAAGCAAAGGTCTAAATACTTTGAGCGAGGCAATTACCTCTCCATAATTGATTGTGTGATGCTAGTAACTCGTCACACACATTCTTGTTATCAGTGCAAGCATTATACGCAGTGGTGTGCAAGGGTTCCCCGCTTAGGGGCTTGTTTGTGCGAGCCACGAGGCCACATTGCGGAGACGGGTGCAGTGGGGTGGAGACCCCGCGAGATCGCCTCGGTACAGCACTGATAAGCTGGAATTTCGGATCAGGCACTGTGACAGGTTAGCGCGAGAAAAGGCGACGACGGCACTTATGGAATCTTGGGAAATCTCTCACAAAGGGAACGCGAGGGTACCAGTCTTCGTATTCGTGTACCTGCGCCAATCCAAGATCTATGTACGTGAACTGTACCTGGTCTAAATTACAATATAGGAGGCGCTAGTCGCTGCGATGGTTATGCAATGTAACAATGCTAGAGGGGTATTCGGGGAAATGCCAGCTCAAAAATTCAATACACACAATGCAGAAAATTTCTACACGTCTCATACATATGCCGCCCAACCTGTCGCAATTAGCGTCTTGAGGAGAAGAGACATATGAGAACCTTACCTGAAAACAGTAATGCCAGATTTGTTTCGTCGCTGGCTTGGTTGATGAGGTCGTTGACTGTAGCAGTAACACTCAGTGTCTTTGATAGCTTCTTGTTAACAACTGTGAGGGCTCTCTCCGCTTCACCTGGCTCATTGACTCTCTCCTTGGGTGTCTCGGTACCATCAGCAGCTGCGGCCATTGCGCCATAACCCTCCTGTAACTTTGCTATGCGCACTGGTGAGATCGACCAACTGTAAAGCGGATCATAACGAAGCACGTCAAGGATAGTCATGATGCTGTAGGCTTCTTTTCGCAGTGCTTCCAACGTGAATTCACAACATCTTCGGAACACTCCCTCGGTCTTCGTAATTCCCATGCCATCGACAATGTCGCGGGTTAGCCGAAATGGGACTGTCTCGGGAATGGGAAGTACGCGGCCCATCTCGAAGGCGATGCCAAGATCGATGTGCACCACTTCTCCGCTTTTGGTGTCGAGAAGTATGTTGTGACCATGCCTATCGCCGAGGCCGACCACATGTCCAAGAATCGAGATTGCTGCGGTACTTCGTGTGTACGCTAACCGCTTGACGAACCATTCATCTGGGCTACTAGATTTCTCCGTGAAGAAGTATCTCATAACCGGCTGAAAGCGTTCCGTAACATTACGGAAAGTTTTGATTCTCAGCTCCTTGGCCTTTGTTTGCACATCACCAATTTCTTTACGGCATTGGCTCCCTTTCAAGTCTCTCGGATGGTATCTCTCATGAGCCGGGAGGAGATACTCGTGGAGTGGGATTGTATTCGCCACAAATTCAATGACACCGGCGCTAGGCGTGAGTGGAAGTACGCGATATGTTCTGATGTGCAGATTTCGCTGACGAGTCAATTTATTGGTCTTCAAAAGTGCACTCACTTGTTCGAATACTTGTTCCATGATAGCATCTTGACGCAAGTCATCATTGCCCCCTTTCACCTGAGAAAGTTAGTTAAGTTTAATATTTAACGACTAAGATCTTACCAGTTGCTTATATCTCGCTCCGTTGTCGCCATGAGCAGTGATGATTTTGGGCATACTGACGCCGCTTGCTATCGAGAACTGTTGCTCAAGCCGAGTCATAATGGGTACCTTCGAATAGTCCATAATGGGAGAGAGCTCAATTGACATTGTCGGAGGAGGTACTCTGTGCTTCGCAAACACGTTGTTAAGTCGAACCGCAGCTGCAGATTCTTTGATGTTGAATTTCTTTCCGGCCCTGTATCGATCATCCTTCTCACCAGCGAGCATACAGTAATATTTATTCGAGTTGAGAATTGCTAGCCATATATCTTTCGTCCCATCCGTGCGGTCCAAAGTACTGGCAATGGCTCTTGCCGCCTCCTTCCTAGATGTAGCGGACTGGTCTTTGGAGCTGGCCTGGGTATTCGCACCTGCATAGATATGGTACATGCCATGGTAAGGGTGCTCGATGCAAATTCGGAGGACGAGATCAAAGAGAATTTGCTGAAATTGGTCGTCGGACTTTTGGAGCCGAGAACTAAGTTGATTCATCAGAGGCGCAAATTTACGGCTGGGCACTTTCTCCATGTGTTTAGATACGGCATCATTTGCTAATTGTTCCTCAGAATGCTCAAGCCAAAGAGCGAAGAATCGCAAGGCATTGCTGTTGTGGTCATCAGAAGCTCCAAGAGCTAGCAGATAATTCTCTAGACACTGGCGTAAGAACTCTTCTCGACTTTTGATATGGCGCTGGAGTTCTTCTTGATCAATGTCCAGCCACTTCTTCGACTTATGCTGCTCTTTCTTGTAGTGAGCCTTGTCGGCCGACGATCTCGCGCTGCTGATTAGTCTGTTCCAATAATGGAATTCCTCTTCTTTATTCTTGCTCAGCGTTCTCAATCGTTCAAGATCCTCAAGCCCGTCTGGATCTTGAAGCTGCTCATCACAGAAGACTGCAAATTGATGGAATACCTGGGCAGCTTCGCTTCCGCGGGTTGTACCTTTTAGCTCAGCCAGTGCTGGCTCTAAGTACTTCTCAATGACTCTATCTGCCTTCTCAAGTCGTGCCACAGAAACTCGATGGCCAATTGTCGAAAGCAAGTGCGAACGGCCAACACTGATTGTCTGGCTCTTCAACAGTTTTACGTCATCCAAGGCTTGTAGCATACCTATGGACGACCCCATTTCACCTGAGTCCCATAGAGCATTGGCAGCCTCCATGTGAATGGCGACTTCGGCTCTGATACTGAACTGATTGCATGGACCAATCAGATCCGTCATTGAGGTTGCCAGAGACAAGGCTTCCTGTAGTGCATCATGAGAACGGTGGATTTTAGAGGCCATGAGTGCCCCCTCCAGCTCCACTAGTCGAGTCTCAATGGGTTCGACCCCAACGATCTTGTGCAGGCGAATGTCTTGGCTGAGGGTGCTCAGAGTGGTACCTCTACAAGACAGGATATGGCCGATGTCGTCAAAGCTAAACTGTGTTAGCAACAGTAGCATACCAAGCATCGATGAATTTCCTTCCTTACCTTCCAGTTTTCATCCAGCCTTCACGACCACGAAAGCGAGTGAGTACATCCTCGAATTGTTGAGAACCTCGAGACGTGAACACCTCGTCCATTTCAACCAAGGCAGCCAAAGTTTGTAGAGTTTCGTGCAGGGATCTGCCACTGAGGTTTTCTGTTACAAGCTTGATCATAGAGTGCCCGAAGCCTTCATTCATCGCCTGCAAGATACTTGCATTATCCGTAGCTGTATGAATGCCTTGGAAGGCCTTGTATATTGTCACAGCACTGCTGTCAGACGTATTTGGGACAGGTATGTCCCAACGCTCAAGCTTTCGGGCAGTCTGAAACATAGATGCGAGTGAGGTCTCAGTCATCCCAACTGTCTGTTGAGCTTGCAATAGAGAATTGGACAGTCCATTCAGGTTGAGAACATCAAGTGCTTTGACAAGAGACTGAACATCCTGGTTGGACTCTGGATCATGTCTCCTGATGTGGCTGTCGTATTGGGCACCTCTAAAAGCAAGACTTTTTGGACCATCTTTTTCGTATTCGAATCGGGCTAGGATAGACTTCAGATTCGGGGTTTGCCGTACACCATAGTAAAGATCTGGATCGTCTATGTTCTCAAAGATGGCTAGAAGGGTTTCATTTGGCAAACTACCTTGAGGGAGGCTGTCCTTCATGGCTGACGATCGGCGAGTTGATTTTGGAGGCTGCGAGTAGAATTCTTCGACAAACAGGAGCGCAGTTTTGAACATACCACAGTGAGTAGCGGCTGTCGCTGCTTTCAGATAGTCGACATCAAGCCAATGCGCTCGGTCGGCGGAGGTCCTCTCGCTTGGCAAAGCTTGTGTGCGAAGATACAAGATAGCATTTAGTAACATCTTTAATTTATTCTTGTCAATAGACGTGCAATCGCCAAACCACCGACCGAAGGCGGCTGAGAGTGCTTTCTTCCGGGCACCAGCCTCTTCAGACCGCGGATAAAGCGCGAGATGAATGATGAATGGAAATGCTCGACTTGCGAAACCGGACACGTCCTGCAGTATTGGTACGATCGCATTCAGAAGGCCCTCGTTTCTTATCGACTGTGCTAATGAGATCAACAGCGATTGAATCCAATTCTCGTAGTGTATTGCGTCGAACTTCAGAACATCGCTTAAAGGGACGCTGTCGTGGACTAAATGTGCCGTTGCAGATGGTGAACTTTGAAACGGGCTCCAGAGAGAGGCGCTAAAAAGAGTACCTGGAATTTGCTTGTCGCAAGATGCCAACAAATTTTCATCTGCTGTGGCGATGATTAACCTTAGGGCAGCTTCAGCCAGTCCAGCTGTATGTGAGTCGAGGCCAAGCGTAAGGTCCCGCAGGAGACAGAGCACGACAGATTCCGAGTCAAGTTCTTCATCCATGGAGGGTGCTATTGTCTTGATCTCAGACAAGGACGATTCTTGTAAAAGCTCTTCTTGTACTTGACCTGATGCAGCAAACGCCCTGCCAATAACCCTGGCTGCCCAGGATAGATATTCTCGGCTCGCTGACCCACCCCGGCATGATTTCCACACCACCGTAGCGTAATCAATTGAGAGGTTGTCGTTGCCTACTACATCTGTTCGAAAGCTTTGAGGAGCACGAAAACTCAACGACAGCCTGCCTAATGCCAGATCACGTGACGGCTTGCTCAACAGTTCGCCACCGTCTCGTTCATCCTTCAAGAGTTGAATCAGAAGTCGACTCTCTGCAGTGTCTGTTTCCGAAGTGCCACTTGCACGCGTGCTAAAGGCCGAGTGTACCAGTGTTTGGAAGCTCGACTTCAACTGCGTCCTCAGTGCTGGCGAGTTATAAGTTTTAAGATACTGGCCAAACCACGAATGAAATGCTTGAGCCTTCGTCTTCGCAGCCGCGTATTGACTGCTTACGTTATCAGGGTCAAACAAAGATGCAAGTGACCCGAATAAGGACAAAGCAGTGCCAGCTACGAACGATGGCGTTTGAAGCAGGTGCACATTGCCAGCCTTAATAAGGTACTGTAGCATGCCAATAGCATCGTCCGCACATTCGGGATCCGCCAAAAAAGGCCCAATCGATTGAATGAGCATTTCCAGCGGATAACCTTGAATTGCAGAAGGTCCCGCAAGAGAAATCAAAACTCGGACTTTCTGCAACACGGAGCATGCATGGAGCGACCCCAAGGCAGGATGGATCGTATTGAACAAGGACCGAGCGATAAATGTTACCATGGTCGGAGTATAAAGATCAGCTACTTCAAACCGAGTGCGTGAACAGACATGTTCGATTTCGCTGCACAACAACCGAGCCTTGAAAGCAGGTTGTGGACTTTGAGGTAAAGGTGTCTTTGGAGGGCCAAATTCCCTCATTTGTCTCATAATTTCTGCTGCGTATCGCTGTGTGTCATGCTTCATGAAGTACTTCTCCATGTTCTTCTCCGGATCCATGGCTATGAACAGTGTGGCGATGATATCCGTGAAATGAGAACCGAGGCATTCGAAAAACAACTCCGTCCCAAGTTGTCGCTTCAGTCGAGCTTCGACGGGGATGTGCTTTTCCCCTGCTGCAGGAGGGGTGCTGATAGTATAGGCCGTGTTATAAGCTATGACCCTGGCAAAACACTTCTGAAGTAGAGAGTTTTCTTTAACATTGAGTAGCAAGGCGAGCTCCTTGATCGAGTCCTCTTGACCCCTCATAGCCATCATCGCCGTGGCTTCATCCTGCGCCTGTTCAACGAGATCCCGAAGAGTTGGAAACCCGAAGACGACAAAAGCTATGTCTTTTATGTTCTCCTTGTAGAGCCATGTGTAGAGGGTTTGGGGTGCGAAAAGCGCGAACAATTCTTGCGGGCCATCCAGCTTAAGAGACAAAGAAATGTCCTTGAGGCACTTCGTCGAGTGATTGATACATTCCGGGATCTTGCCAGCCCCTTCAAAAATGTAGTAAATACACCGACGTAGCAGTGTAGGCCAGGACGAGGCTAGTGTGGCAAGGACGTATTGACGAAAACAAATGCCTTCGATTCGCTCAGGGTCCAGTGGTAGGTGAGGTAATATGTCCACAAATATACTTTCGTGCTCAAACATAGCGAATAGCTTGAAGATTTGTGGGAGGCGTTTGCCAATGAAGAATTTGACGGAAACATTGCCGTCCTGTAGGATCATGAAGAGTTTAGACCGTGGAGATGGTAGATTAATGTCAGCGCCATACTCTTCGTTCGCCCGTAGGAGAAAGAACAGCAGCTCTGCTATGCCTTTCTGCACTGATGGAGATGCTATGCCCTTGCCGAGTACTTTATTGATGATGTGACTGTACATCTGATGAGCCCACTCGGTGACTAAGCTTCCGTCCGGCTTTGACCACAGTGGTCCCAGCGCTATTAGTACATTCAGGCACAGTATCCATGACACTTCACAACGGTCGTATCGATCGTCAATAACAACCTCGCCTAGAGCTTCTGCGATCCTAGCAGCGTCCTCGGCATCAAGGACGAAATCCGAAAGTAGGACATCGTCGAGCAGTTGGCCACTCGCTAGGACATCTTCCGGCTCCAAGGACAAAATGTAGTCTACAAATACAGACGGTAGGTGCCCCTTGAGATCGGCAGCTGTAGTACAAGCAGATATGAGCACAAGCTGTCCAGTGACTACACGATAGAATGAACCTGACCACATGTCGAGTGAGAGCTGTTCTCTCGGAACTGAAATTTGTTTGCTGTCGCTCCCAGATTGAGTCGGTGTACCTGGAAAGTGGTCGTCGATGTCCATTAAATCGTCATCAGCATCAGAAGATAGCTGAGCAGTGACACTTTCGTTCCGATCGAGTGTATCTGCAATCATAACGAAGAACTGCAACAGATGTGGGACTTTCTCCGACATCTCGTGGAAGTCACTAGACTTACATGATGGTAAGTAGGGCTGAAAACACTGAAGTAGCGTCTCCTTCAGTGACAGAGTAGCTCTTCGATCACGGGATTGAGCTTCGCGAATGAATGTGACAAGTCCCTCGGTCATTTCTGATAGCCCAGATTCAAGGGATTGAAGTTGAGGCGAGGTTGCATTCGTTAGGTGAGCCATCAGGATTAGCATGCTGATAGAGCCATAGATTACACTGCGAAACATGTCACCTGATACAGGTGAAGAACGATGATAGTCAATCCAGCTTTGCAGAATATCGGTACACTTCGATTGTAGAAGCTCCAGGAGAAGTTTTCTTGAGGAGAGAAAGTGAGTGGTGTTGGAAATAAAGGATACATGACCACTTTCTGACCTGGAAGGGCATGAAGAGCACGAGTATGGAGTGGAGGTAGGTGAGTCGTCCAGAAGGAGGAGGTACCTGATGACGTCCTGAGTATTTATATGATGTTGCCAGGCTTGTGCAACTGGTCCACATGGGACAATAGAGATATTGGATGTGGTCAAAAGGGGCAACCCTAAACATGTCCGAACAAGATCCACGAGATGGCATGGCTGTACATGGACTGCGAAGCGCATGGCAAATGTTCTATCGACTTCAAAGATATTAGCGCTTTTTTTCACTTCCAAGAGGATAGCGGCTGGACTTACCTGGGTTCCACCGAGTGAACAGCCATCGAATGATATGTTGAGACACCGCAAGACTTGCACCAGGTGTTTCTATCACTTTGGCGTGTAGGAGATGAGTGATAAGAATAATGCTTGAGTCGCAAAGCACCACGGGACCGTTCGTATCAGCAGCAGTAATTATTGAGTTCACGTCTTCTCCAATGTCGTGATACCTGACGAGCTCCCTTGCAACCAATGCATGGAGCTGAAGGGAGGCAGCACGACATGTAGTAGAAAATGTCAATGACCGTGTTCCGATATGCCAAAGTTGCATCCATTCAGCAGGCGCCAGCTCGTTGGCAACATTCTGATTGATACAGCTGGAAACATATCAGCCACCCGAAAAGGCAATACGTCTTGTACTTACCTTGCCATGGCAATCAGTGCCCAGGAAGCAATATTCCCTCTCTTGTCCCCAGCGCATTGATGGAGTTGGCCAAGAAGCTCTGCTAGTTCCGAGGCCGAGAGCTGACACTCTTGGAGAACAAAAGGCAGCATCTGTAGTTCGGCGGTCTTAGACTTCTCATCCATTACACGGAAAGGGCTCAGGAGGCGGTCAAAAGATCGTGCAGTACGCTGCCGTTTCACGGGATGCATATTTTCATCATTGGTGTCATCATGCATAGCAGCTCTTTTCAGATCCTGACCTACACTCACAAGTCGCTCGAGTATCCCAATAATAAGCAGGAGTGCCCAATTGCGCTCGGCCTTTGTGTTATGCGGTCTCAATTGGAAGATATCGAGATGGAAAGGGGATGAAATCAGCGTCCTGTCTTGACTCACCAATTCCAAATCATCGAGCTGGAGTTGATCTCGTTCAGAACGTGCGGAGTACTCTGTTCTTAGGGCATCTAGCAGCTCCTCCAGATTCGATGAGGTTTCAGTTGTCTGTTCGTCTTTTATCATTCGTTCCAAATGATGAAAGATAGAAAACATAAAAATAAACATCTCATCTCTGACGTTATTCAACATCTCATCCTTAGCGAGATTTTTACCTTGCCAGATACGAGAAACAACTGGAATTGCTGTGCAAGCAACTGACTTCGAGAATGATATTCGATCCGTGCGTGTAAAGCGGAGAATCCTATTGAGGATCCCGAAAGCAGTCTGATGCACCTGACCCACACTTGAGCCTTGTGATTGCAAGAAAAGCATGGTACTATCGGCAATTGTTGAGTATCTGTCGACTAGCGGTGCATTCGGACTAGAAACGAGCTGAGATACCGTTTGGAAGAGATCTGAGATGTTTTGGATTTTGGAGTTTGTCCTGATCTGGCCACGGCTGGCAGTCCTAACCATAGAACCAGAATTCCGAGAGATAACGGAAAGTTCTTCGTCTGAATCGCCCAGGAATTCATGAATGCCCCGCAGGCAAAAGTCAACAATACTGAACCACACTTTCGGCTTCAACCGCTCCGCATTTGCTGGACTTTCGAATAGTGCATTGAGAGCTTTAAAGTAGTTATCAGCAAGAGGCTCGCAGTGGCCCCCATCGGCAGTTGGAAGAACTTGTATGATATGATCTGCCACTGCATCCACTGTTTTGGGCTTGAGCTTAGCAGCTCCGGCCTTCACGATCACTCGTACGGCATCGCCACATTCTCTTAGCCTTGTTGTGGCTGTGACTTTCGTTGTCTTCTTTGCTGTCAAGAAGGTTTGCTTTTCGAGGAGGGCGTTTTTGAAGAGAACTTCGTAGATCTTGTGGTAGGATTTGTCGCTCAGTGTGTCGCTGTAGACCAATTGTCAGCATACGAGAAAGCCTCGCGAGAATTGAAGCTTACATATTCGCCGCCCTAGGAAACCTGTTGAAGGCAGCTTTCAGGTCTGAGAGCAGGTTAGTTGGGATGTAATAAGACTTGGTTTTGATCACACATGCCTATGACTGCCTCACTCCGTTGCTTCTGGTTCCCGTTCTCTATCAACTCTGTTGCAACTCAGCATTTGACACAAAAGTCACAAGTCGCAATACCTATGATGTGGTCAAGTCGTCTTTCTTCGTTCGATTCCCCCATGATGACATCGATCGACACGAATATCTGTTGGGCATAGCTATTTTAAAAGCGTAGATCGTGACCGATCGAATACTCGGGTGGCAGCTCGGGAAGGCTGAAGATGGTTGCAGGCAAAGCCAGTAAGGCTAGGATGTATGCGCAAGTCGTTTGTACGACGAGCTGTAGTGCGACTATCACATTCGCATAAAGGCCAGAGGTCCGTTACCATGTAGTCGTCGAGGTACAATTGCGTTGTAAAAGTAGTGGTTGCATGCAGAAGAAAGCTACACACAGACGCGACCATCAGGCAACTGGCGAGGCTGACGAAGGGAAGACGCGAAATTTTGCGCGTCAACATCGTTACTTTCAATAACCAGCAACTTATGAATACGCTTCGAGGTTACCACAACATCTACGAACCTCGGATCACCATCGCAAAGAATCTATGTCCTTCACATAGTTCATTGGTTGTCCTATGCTGGTTTCACAACCACATCTCGTCTGCCCGCGTCCTTTGGCGCATCCAGGTTAACGATGGCAGATCTCAACAGCTTAGAAAGCTTGCAAGCTTTGTATGCTGACCTTCTTGCGCTCTCCGAAGCGCGTCTGACAAGCCTTGAGCGCTTAGGGGTTCAACTCGATGCCCATGTGAAGGACTTTCAGAACCTTCTAGACAAGAAAGTTCGCAATGAACAGAGCCGGCAGACCTTAGCAACTGGTATGAGCTCCTGGGATTTCTATGACACAGCTACTGATTCGTAATTTTAGGCAAGTTAGATTTCGAAGGCGATCAATACACTGTCAATGAGGAGTTCAAACAAGGCGCCCTGAAAGTTGCGGACGAGCTGAATATCGACGAACTCGACGCTGCGCGGATCTGCTTAGAGGTCCAGGAAGAAACAGATTCATCTGGGCGATCACTTCTCACAAATTCAATAGTACGATTCCATCAGCGGCGGAAACATCTTCTGGACTGCCTTCGGTTGCTCGTTCAGCTATCTGCAGATGTCAATTTGGATGAGGATCTCAGGGCAGCATTACAAGCCGTTGTCCAACAAATTGTTCAACCTCAGAATGGGTCGTCCGCGTTCGCCCAGAAATGTCTCGCGGCAATGAGGGACATAAAACTATGGCTCCAGAACCTAGGAGAAAAGCTAAGTGGTGCATCCGTGTTGGGCCAGGGCCAACAAGAGGAATTCTTGGAAACGATTGAATATCAAAGGGTCAGCCTCGTAAAACAGCACGAATCTCTTGGTGTCACAATACATTACCTTGTGAAGGAGAACCGTGCCCGCTCAGCGGAGTTTCAGGCTGTCGTGGAGGTACTGAAAAAGGCGGATAAATACGATAATTTGCTGCTACACTATTTTCCAGCTTTATCGAGCTTCATCTCGCGTTTTGGAGGTCCAGAAGGAGGGGCAACAATTGCAGAAGCAAGGGCTTTACATGAGCAACTTTTTAGACCCTATGACGAGGATCCTTGGACGCTACCCTATGCGCATGCAGCATTTAGAGCATGGTGGCTCGCCGAGTATAGTGGATGGTACGGGGAGAATCACGATGGAAGCATCCCTGAAAACCAGCTCGAGGATGAATCCAGACAACGGTCGAAACAATACACGGACGCTCTAAAAGATAAAGGATTTGATTTCATCTTGGCCATCTCTGCAGATATAAGGGCTGTCGATTGGCATGACCCTGCCCGACAGGGCCTTCGTCAATGGCTACAACGCAGTCCAGTACCTGCAATATTGGCAGATCCTATTCCCTTTTCCGACTTCTTCCAAAATTTAATGATGGAGCAATTGGAGACGTTCATCGAAGCTTTTATCACAAATCTTCCCGATGTCCTCAGAAGGCTTCGAGTCGATGAAGATGAACAGAGACAGGTTAGCAAGGATCACGAGCATGATCTCAATCTAGAAAGATTTCTCGTGATCATAGCATACGTGTTTGAAGGTCGGCCAAAAGCGGCTTTGGAAGGCTTCTGGGACGTCCCGGACGGTGCACTCCTCGGATTTGTACATTGGGCCTCAAAGCGAGCCTCAACACCACTAGTTACGACATTTTGTGAGATGCTTCAAGCCATTTCGGGAGATGAGGAGTGTGCTACAGCGGCTCATGTCTTCTTACTGGACGAAGGGACTCAGTCATCAGGGAAAATGAGGAGGACGCACTCTTTGACATGGAATCAGATATTCAAGGAGCTCACTTTCTTTTCGTCGAAGATTCGTGACCGTCCAGCACTACCACAAACACATGGGTATCGTCCAGGTAAGCCCAACGCCGATCTTGCCGAAGCAGAGCCCGAATCGGCCATGATGTTGGAGTGCTACCTACGACTCATTACACGTCTGTGCACCGAGAGCGAAGCAGCCAGGACCTTTATTGCTCAACATCCTACATTCAGCCTCAGTGAGCTCCTCTTCCAGCTCGCCAGTAGCTCTATTCAGCCTCGCCTCAGAGCGTGTGCATTCACGGCTTTGAGGTCTCTCCTCAGCCACAAGACGAAAGAGGCTGGTGAATATATCTGGTCTGCGCTAGATGTCTGGATCTCTGGCGGTTACGCCCCTGGATCTGCTATGTCAAAGTCATCCTCATCTGTATCAACAACAACACCCGCCGCTGCTATGGCGACAATTCTCCGGGGTCTGGCTACGGGATTCGAGGAACCAAATGCTTTCGTTCAATTACTCCATGCCCTTGTCGCCCCATACGCAGACGACTCTGGTCTTCACGATGAGTTACCTTTTCCTGAAACGTTAGGCATGTCTAGCCGACAGCCTGGTATTGATCCGTATATCGATTTCGCTCTTGGACAGATATTTGCAGGTCAGTCGACAGAACTCCCGGAAATGCAAACCCGGCTCCTACAATTGAGTTGCCTCGAACTCATTGCGACATGTCTTGATACATTCAATGAAGATCTGGTTATATTCGCAGATCGATCAAAGGTGGGTGTAGACCTGGCAATCAAGGTGTCAAATCTCAAAAACTATGTTCTCCTACACCCTTTCTCTCGAGTTATGGAGTGGATGTTCAATGAGAAAGTAATGACAGCATTATTTACCGCCGTCCATCAGGATCCTGGGGAGGTTGCTCGCGCGCCACCAGATTCACCACAGATTATATGTCTCTTGCGCGGTCTACATGTCATCACCAAGATTTTGGAGTTGCAATCTACTTACTTGGACGTCATTCGACAACTGATCAGAGACCAGCCGAATTACAGACGAGTCCCGGTCTCCAACGCTGCATTTGGGACATTTGAGGATGGTATTCTCAATCATCTTGTGCTGATCCCTGACCTTGGTCGATACTGTGGTACTGGCCACCCTGAACTCGTGGTTACATCATTGACACTCCTTGAGAAGCTATCAGCTTCTCCAAGATTGTCTTCCGCTGCTACTGTTCGAGGTCGCCGGTCTGGTCGAAACAAAGTTCTCGCTGCCCTAGACGAAGATGCCGAGACAATCTCCAAAATCCTCCTCCGAGAGATGGAATCTGACATCGATGCAAATCAAGGGCCAGATTCTCCAGCATTCATAATCAGAATTCACATCCTTGACTTTTTGACCGCTTGTCTCCGAAGTAACCCAGGCCAGCCAACGATAGCCCACCTTCTACTGGGCTTTCAATGTGGTACTCAGGGCTTGAGTATTGATGGAGCTGGAGCCTTCAGCCGCGGTGTGTCTCTATTTCACACCATACTCGATCTAGTACTAAATTTGCCTATCGCGGATGAGGCCGGAGTATCTTCCTGGTCCGTTATTTTGAACTCGAAAGGCCTGCAAGTCTTGAAAGCTCTCTGGCAAGCACCAATCTCTTCAAGCATTACAATGACGGAAATGCAGACACATGACGCATTCTTCTTGTTTTTCGTAAAAGAGGCTATTATTCAGCCAGATATGCTCTGGGAGGGACTACCCGCAACCGATCCAGCCTTCTTGTTTTCGCCGTCGTCGTCTTGTCTTTCGACCTCCTTGTCACGGAGAGCTCAAATGCTTCAGTATCTTTCAACGGAACTTCATCAGGTCTCACATAGCCACGCTCCATCACTAAAGCAACGCATGTTCCAGACCTTGTTAGGTTCGACAACCGTTGAGGACGGACAAAAATTAGACCACGCCACAATTTTCGACTGGTTCGACTTCATGGAACCTGACTATCCGGGAGTGCTCAATGAGCCGCAAGCTTCATGCTTCAGAGACATCGATTTCTCTGTATGTACCGATGATCAAGATGACATCTCTATATACGATTTACCAAAGGTTGAGGAGCTCTTGATTTTGAGACGGGAAGAATTGACTCAAACGAAACGAGTCGAGAGTCCGCAGGACCTTGCCCTCGTCAACGCCCAAGCTCAAGAATTACTAGAATTCTTTGCCCAAGATAACCAACTAGTGATCTTGAAAGCATCCCGACTGAAGGTGCTTAGAGCTTGGGTTCAGCTCATGCTTGTCATGATCAAATGTGGCGATTTCGATGGCTCTGACAAAGCCTCATTCGTGCTTAGAGCACTACAAACCATCTTACCAAGGTTAGAAAACGATCTTGAAGCTATTCCAGAAGCTATGCAGCTTGCACAACTTGCCCAAGCTCTCATATTTACACTAGACTTCGGTTCGGATGCCTTCAAAAAAGATAATCTTGGGGACCTTGTAGGAGACAAATTATTCCATCTTTTCCAGGTGTCCCTGAAAGCCATCACCACTCTTGGTGCCCATGCGTCACTCAAGGAGATGTTCTACAACATCAACTACAGGTACCTATCTGGCATGTCCGACGTCTCTAGTCTTTCGGGCCTCCATCGAAGGCATAGCATTCAGACCATCAAGTCTGCAGGAGACAGATTCATTGACTTAATCTGCACAGATGTTCAAGGCGGCGAGCCAACATGTAGGATTGCTGCCCTGCTCGTCCTCGGCTCACTCGTAAAACTGGGGAATAATGAGAATTCGAAATATATTATCGAATCTTTAGTTCGACTGAATATTGTTTCCCTTCTCACGGAGTCAATTCAAGACATATCTACCGATTTACGCAATACCCGAGCTGATGGTAAGATGCTATCCCTCCCTATTACCCAATTATTACTAACTCGATTTAGACGTGGACATGCAATTGTCATATTGCCATGCGCGACTCGCTCTCTTGCAGAGTTTATCTCAAACTCGTCCAGGAGCTGCTGCTGTTCTTAATGCAGGCCTTTTTCATACGATTAAGCTTTCCGGCCTTTTTGCTACCGACCCTGATTTGGGCGTTGGTGAGTACTCCTACTTCGGTCAATCGTAGCCCGGCTGACAGATTGAGATATCCATGGGCCTGGTGCTGTAACGAAGCATTATAACTTGCTTACAACTGTGATGAGGATCGTCTGCGCCGCCGTGCTGAGTCGAGGATCGCAGAACCAACAGACTCTTGAGCAAGGGCGCAAGTTCCTGTCAGAGAACAGATTGTCAATCCTGGCGGTCCTCAAAAAGTCTGCTGGGCTTGGTGGAGCCAACAACAAACCAGATCAAAGCATTCAGGATCTGGCTGATATCTTCATGCTTCTCATGTCGGTGACTGGCTTTGTGGAAGTGAGTATCTCTAATACGTTTCCTATTCATGAACCAAAGCTAACGTATCAACTCTAGTTTGAGGACCAGTCAAATCAGCAGAAGCAGGCATCCAAAGGCTTCGTCGTGTTCACCTGAAGTGTGTACTTGTGTTTGGATATTGTGTACAATAGATAGACAATCAGCGATACCATTTAGGCATAAGTGTGGCCTCAAAATAATCACAGCATCGGCAGGAGTCATTGCATAAGACAGAAATGACTGAAGATGGGATGTCAATGTCATCGAGACAAAATTACCAATAAAAGCCATTCAAAAGAGAATGTACCACCACTCAATACAGCATTCAGCACGAGAGTGTTACTCATGTGAGGTCAGAGAGGGAACCGACACTTTAGTTGTGCCTATGAAATTACCACATCAAATGACAAATGATACCTTAGTGAGGGAAATGATCGGGAGAAAACCAGCCAGCCATCGCACTTAGCAATACAGAGAGAGTTCTTCATCAAAGCACCTTGAACTCTATTGATGTCACGTGCTTATATTCAGCACTCCATCGGCGATAAGCGCCTTATCGCCATTCCCGTATTGGGTCAACGAGCTGTGTTCGCGTCATCCTTTATCCACACATCAAGCAACAGCTCCTCAATTGTGGCATAGGCGCAAAGAAGCTTCAAAATCTGTTGCGCACTCCTAACCTGCCATCACTCCATCTCTGCGACGTCGTACATCCTCCATCCCATTCTTGTCTACGAAATCCTCGAAACGCCTTCATGTCCGTAAAAGGACCAAGAAAGGTCCATGCCGTCTCCAAAGGAGTTATCCCTCAATAAGCCGAACAACCTCTCCCGCTCTTCCCCCAAAAGAAAACTCCAAGAGCAGCAACATAAGAAAGCTGCGGCGTCACGTACAGCATCCACACCCGAAACCGAACGTGGAACGTCTCCCACACAATCCACGCTCCCCTTTACCAAACGATTGAAGACTTCACACTTGGCAGCCAATATCGATCCGCCAGCGGATATGAGTAGAACGCAAATCGTTGGATCAAGACCGAAAGTCATTGATTTGACCAGGCCCTCGAACTTCCAGCCGAATACAGGGGCAAAGAAGCTAGTTATTAAGAATCTAAGGACGAAGTCACGGCAGGATGTGGACGAGTATTATAACAGGACATGGGAGGAGCTGGACGATACCTTGACGTCGATATTCAGGAGACAATCACCCAAGGCGCCCCTGGAGACACTCTGCCGTGGTGTTGAGGCAACATGCCGGAGGGGTCTGGCGGAGAGGTTGTCTACGCACCTCAGGGATCGATGCAAAGTGTACCTTGAAAAAGACCTCTTACCTAAGATTGAGGGTGAGGCAGGTACGGCCAACGTCGAGGCTCTGTTTACTGTGCATAAGTACTGGACAGAATGGAACAAACAAGCTGTGAGTGATAGTTAGGTATTGATGAACAACATTGCTAATCTCATTGCAGACTCTCATACGATCCATATTCAGCTATCTCGATCGATCATATCTCCTAAACCAGAAAGACCTATTACAATTAGAAGATATGGGCATACAGCAGTTCCGGCATGCGATCTTCTCAAAAAGTAAAGAAAAGGATGGTCGAAGATTGGGAGGAAAAGTAATCGCCGGCATGTGCGACTTGGTTGAATTCGATCGAGCAAGGCAGGATGATCTATTCGATGCAGCACTGCTCAAGGATTCCGTTGTGATGCTGCATATCTTTGGAATCTATAGAAAGTCTTTCGAGGGAGAGTTCCTCAAGCGCAGTCGAAGCTATTTCGAGAAATTCACGGAAGATCGGGGTAGTTCGAGCATGAAGGACTATATTTCTGCTTGCGATAACTTATTGTACAGAGAAGCATTCCGCTGCGACACTTACAATTTTGATAGTAGCACGAAGAGGAATCTGCTGGAATCTGCCCATCAGACCCTCATTGAAGAGCGTATGGACATCTTGCTCAATTCATCCGGGCTTGCGGGTCTCCTCGATGCTTCTCTTATGCCTTCGTTGAGGGCTCTCTACAAGTTGTTGAGCCTCTCAGGTATTCAGCAAAACTTAAAAGGACCATTTGAGTTGTATATCAAAGATACCGGATCAGCGATTGTCAGGAATCAAGAGAAAGTCGATGAAATGGTCGTGCGATTACTTGAGTTGAAGCGCTCGCTCGATCTCATCATTCGTGATGCATTCGAGAAAGACGAGACATTCTCCTACAGCCTCAGAGAAGCCTTTGGTAACTTTATCAATGATAGCAAGAATACGACAGCTTGGGGAACTGGAAACTCCAAGGTTGGCGAAATGATCGCAAAGTACATGGACACATTACTTCGTGGAGGCCTGAAGGCGGTCCCTCCGTCTCTGGCATCGGATGCCAAAGATCGAGATGCTGCTGAAAAAGAAGGTCAAGCTAGCACTGGTGATGAAGATGCTGAACTCGACCGACAGTTAGAGCAAGCTTTGGAGCTGTTCCGGTTCATTGAAGGGAAGGATGTCTTTGAAGCCTTCTACAAGAAGGACCTTGCACGACGACTTTTGATGAGCAGAAGTGCAAGTCAAGATGCCGAACGGACTATGCTTGCCAAGCTTAAGACAGAGTGTGGATTCAGCTTCACACACAACCTTGAGCAGATGTTCAAGGACCAAGAACTTGCTCGTGAGGAAATGGCATCGTACAAGGAGACTCTCGAGAACAGCAAGCCTAGCATAGACTTAAATGTTAGTGTCTTGTCTGCAGCTGCTTGGCCGACATATCCTGACGTGGAAGTCAATCTACCACATGATATTGCAGAAATCATCAAAAGGTACGATCGACATTACAAGCACAAGCATACCGGTAGACGCCTCACATGGAAGCATGCTCTTGCGCACTCCGTGGTAAAGGCTACATTCAACAAGGGTCCCAGAGAACTGCTCGTCTCGGCATTTCAAGCTATTGTACTTGTGCTCTTCAACGACACCGAAGCCAAAACCGGTCTCTCCTACAAGGCAATTCAATCCGCCACCGGCCTCGTCGACGCCGAGCTTCAACGAACTCTCCAATCTCTCGCTTGCGCGAGGTTCCGTATTCTAAGTAAGAATCCAAAAGGTCGAGACGTCAACCCCGATGACCATTTCACCTTCAATCAAGGGTTCTGGGAGCAGAAGTACAGGATAAAGATTAACCAAATCCAACTAAAGGAGACGAAGGAAGAGAACAAGGAAACGCATGAGAGAGTTCACCAGGATAGGCAGTATGAGACCCAGGCGGCGATTGTGAGGATCATGAAATCGAGGAAGACTATGACGCATGCGAATCTTGTGAGTGAGGTTATTGAGCAGACGAAGAAGAGAGGCGCGGTGGAGTTGAGTGAGATTAAGAAGAATATTGAAAGTGGGTTACCTTTCATTTACTCTCTCTACCCTTTTACTTCCTTTCATCGTGTTACTTGGCCAAATAGCTTTAGTACTAATGAGAAACAGAGCTCATCGAAAAGGAGTACATCGATCGTGAGGATGGAGGCATGTATACGTATGTTGCATAAGTCACGCATTTCATGACACAGGGGTGATAGAAGGGTACTTCCAGATGGAACACATGGTACGGTCACGGGTATTGATGCATCACTGCGTTTGTTAGACAAATTTCAAAATGGATGGATGTCTGCGTTGATGATTTTCTCTATATTTTCTATATGCTGCATTGTGCTTCGTGCTTCTCAAACTACGTAATAGGTTCTGTCTTAGTCTTACCTGCAGGCTTTCTATCTTGGACTGGGTTATCTTCAAATCCGTTTCGGCTCGAGACCGTCTTTGTTAGCTAATTCGAAGGCAAGGAGCAACATGAGGAATTAATGACACGCACTGAATATTTACAAAATCTTTAATACTTACGTACCTACCTCTCGCGTCTCACCTCCACCTCAAAATTAATCTCGAAAGATGAGATGCAGGGGCTGACACAGCTGCTTAGACCTCATTCTCTGCTTGTGAACACTTTCCAAAAATCACCCAGTCGATTCGCAGGCGTTATTCAAATAAACGCCCAACATCTTGAAGTTCCTTATTAAAGGTTAAAGCATAAAAATGGGATACTCATATATAGGCTTCATATCCTCTCCTTGCTAGCCATGCTCCAATTCTCTCGCAAAAGGGCAGACTTCTCCAGCCAGTCACGGGTCAAACGGCGAGTGCCACTTCACTCTCGCAATCTCCTCCAATTTACGTGCCATGATCTATTCAGAAGATCTGCTCGACTTTTAAACTCATTTGAACGCTTTGCCTTCATTATGACATTGGTTAACCCCAGTGTGCATATGACCACGTAATTGGTGGTGTCCTCTGCTGAGATTAATTAGTCTAAATACAGAGAGAGATCGAGGCACACTTGCTGAGTTCGACCTTGACCACCTGCTCTGCCAGTTTTAGCACGCCATGCACCTCTGCTTCAACAAATGGCACTGTCCAGGTGAAGGATAATACGATACAGGATGCATGCTCAGGTCCCTCGCACAGATCGCAACAAAAGTTTCCTAGAACCCTCCCCTTGAGACTAAGAGTTTCCTACGAATTCTATAAAAGTAACAACGAGCACCACGATATCACAACATTAATTTTATCAAATGCAAAAGTGCTTTTTCGATATGCAAGACACTGAAGGTCCACACTGTGATTATCTGCTCCTGCCAAATATCATCTCGCTTACCAAAAATGCTCGCTAAGGGGGAAAGAGCAAAAATCTATATTTGAAGCTCTGGCGGTCTTTGAAGTTAGGAGCGAACGTTGGGATTTACATAATGTTTGGTCCGAACTTTTGCTTCGACAGCTGACCGACTTCAATCTCTGACCTTGGACTTTCTTGGTGCCTCGAGTTCGAGATTACTTCCGAAATAATTTGGCAGCGTTAATTGGTAAGCCATGTGATCTAAGAACCGAAGCACAGCCTTGAGTCTAGGTATACAGCGTTGAAGCTTAGGTTCATACTTGTTAAAAGAGGGATCGAGATTTCAGGGCAGATAGAAAAAGTAATGCTAGGACAATATGTTGGCAGAGAGCTTGCAAAGGATACTTTGCTGTTAGTGTTTGAACAGCAGCCTGTTCTGTTATAGAGCATTGTATAATAATGTCGAAGCTCATATGAAATTGCAACCAGCTAGCTTTCTTATTGTTCGACGTTAGAGCTGCGCTCGCCACTAAGCTTGGTGTGCTTCTGGGGTACTGCTGCCTTTCGAGACCATTGCCAGCTAATGGGCCAGTTCCCGAGCAACTCATCTTGAAGACGTTACGATTTGTATCTATAGGCAAAAGCTAGGTCGCCACAGATTACAAAGAAGAGTCATCACATACCGTGGGAAGAAACAGACAGCTCCATTAGGTACTTTATGTGCTGAAAAGTTATATAACTCGTACAGTTGAGTCTACTGAACGTATCCATCCTGTTACGGTCTAAAAGACGGCGTGGTTGTAAAAGTATAATATATGATGATAATGAAAGAAGGAGCGGTCAGAACTGAGGTTATATACAGAGGGGCCGTACCTAGTCCCGTGACATATCCCAAGCTACAGATACAAGTACAACAATAAGCATTGCAAGACAATCTCTCCAAATTTCATTTCCACTTTGACATTTTCCATAGATCTGCGAGTCGCTGAAGCTGTATCCTCCATTTCCTCGACCGTGAATCAGCCAGTGTAGAGCGCGCAAAGGTGTCGGTCCACTATTCATAGAGGGGGCTTCATTGCCATCGTCGTCAGAGGTGCTGTTGGAGTTTTGGTCGTTGTTCTGGTTACTTCCTCCACTGCCTTGCTTCTTGTTCTTCTTACCCTTCTTACCACCAGCACCTCCGCCATTGCTCTTCTCGTCCTTTCTGGCATTTGTATCTCGAGCAGCTTCGTTACTGCGATATGCTTCCCGCCATCCGCACCGAGGTGAGTGCAAGCGCCGATGAAATACCACTACCTTTATCGTTTTTTACTTATTCAATAAAGCGGGACTGGGTACCAAAGACCAACTTCCAGCACTAAGGTCCTTCGCGGGCTTGTCCAGCTTGAAGAATTCGTCTAACATCCAACGAAGCAAGTAAGTCTGTAGTAGGATTTCTTTCACTTGTTAACCCGTTTTCCCAGGACCAAGGACTATCATTGGAAAAGTTGCTTGTGGCAAGGCGAATTTGGAAGGCCTCGCCGTTAGTCGAAATTATTTCTTGGGAGGAAAGGCAAAGCTAGAACCGGAGTAGCATCCTGCACATCAGAGTCAGCGTCGAGCACTATTCGGACCGAGGAGCATACCTCGCCATCACTTCAACGCTTTTCGCCCGTTTATCCTGGACCTCATTCAATGTATTATATCCTAGATCAAGAACACCTCAAATAACTATGTTGAGAGTGTCAGCACCACAACCCAAGACCTCAATGCCCAGTCCAGTGACCGGAATATTGCGGAAGCAATCGGAAGAACCCGTAACGAATAATTAAGGGGGAAACTTAGATCTCGTGACGTGATGATGACGGATGTGTTTCTGAAGTTGTGCTGAGAGGATGTGCGAGCTTGTAGGATGATTACAAGTACCGTTGAGTAGGAGAACTCACTAAAGGGGGTGGTTTACTCCAGCAAGATGCTTGGAAAGACTGATGTGCTTTGGGTACCGTGCCGTGTTATCTTTTAGTCTTGAATTGAAGTATAAGACTGTTTTAATGGATTTAAATAAAGCAATTTTAGAAAAATTATCTGAGATAGATGAATGAGCTTTAGTCCTATTTTGGGAAGTAACGCCCTTGTCGAGCTAGTGCCTGACTTTTTCGACCTGTTCGACCCAAACCGCAACTGCTCTACTGAAATAACTGCAACACATGATGTTCATCTTCGCCCCATCAATACTATCAATAACACAAAACTAAAAGCGTCCTGAAAAAATCTTTGCCATGGGCCAATAGTTGAAAGATAAGCAATCCTGCTGTTAATGCAGGAACCAGACTGGACTGACCGTTCCTTTCACTCCAGCAAGCAAACTACTCCACCAACTACGAACGGCCATGCAGTCCTCAACTACAGCAAGAGGATTATCTCCTCTCTTTAGGTACTTCTAAAATCGCAAAGAAAACGTCTCCAGCAGCTAACAGTAGTAATAGTTCTTCCCTCCTTCTCCTTCCTCTTCATCTCCTCTTGATTCCAAGAGGATCCTCCTCTCTTCGTCAATTTTGCAGCAGAGACACGGGGAGAAAACTTCTTGGGGCGAAGACATGCTGCTCACGTGCTTGCAGCACAGCATGCAGCAAATGCATTGCTGCAGAAGAATCGAAACAGTCCACATTGTCCGAGTCAACCAATGAATCTACACTAGTCCAGCCGCAATGCGCTCTCCCCAGTATGACTGGTAAGTCTGCAGATATGGAGGATTTTGAATGCATGCTGGACCATTTAAAGGTGCTGGATTGTGCTATGGGATATTCTTTGGCTGTGGCTTCTCTCGGCGGGTCCCTGGCCTCTGGACCTAACTGTACAATATCGTAATACAATTCCAAATATCTTCTGAATTACTGGTTGGCAATGCAACGGTGACTAATCTACAATGGCTTTCGCTACGTTTTCTCCGGTCTGAGTATCTATAAGGAGGGATTTGAAAGTGACGCAGCATGCGAGTAATCTAGGGCTGAAGACACTGCTTGAGACTGATTTCAAATTTCTAAGAAAAACAAACCCATAGCCTCTGATTTAGAGTTTCAAGAAATCTAAAGACCAGAAGCAGTGTGCTCTAACATGTGATTTCCAACAGTTGCTTCCGGTTTCCGTCCCTGCTCCTTCTTACTGCTCCCAAAACTCGGTTCGCCGTCTCCGCTTGCCACAAACACTCCTCGTTTTCTCCCACAACAATCCTGAACCAACAAATTAAACACGCATGCCTTGAATAACTATCGCTTTTTAAAATCTCCGACAGGTTTATTGGGTGTTTGTCACTTATCTGCCGAATCAGGTTCAAGTTCGCAAACTGAATCCATAAAAGCCAACTATTCGCCCAGCACCATACCCCACTGCTGCTCCTTCTTCAGCTCCTCCTGCCAGGTAGTTTGACATGAAGAAAGCCTTAATCAAAGCTGACTGTAACTCTAGGAAGTTAGCCAGCTACCATCTGACGCTCAACCACACGCAAGGCTAAAATGAAGAAAATCTTCAAAAGAAGTGAATGGCAAGTAGGAATTGTGCACCGCGTCAAAGGTCAGTTATACAGACTATGAAGACAGAGACGTGCTAACACTCAACACTAGAAAAGCCAGCAACTCCGTCGTAGCAGACTCAGCGAGGCATAGACACACCCAGACCATACTCAACTCCCTCACTCCCCGGACCATAATTAACCTCCCAAGCCCATTCAATCTCTATCTAGACCATCCCCGACATCTCTTGGCATTAAAACTCGGCTCCCTGGAGTGTGAGCTTCAGACTAGAAATACCGTGCTCAAGCCTAGAAGTAGACAAGAGTCAAGGTGTTGCTTTGCAACCACCGGAGACAGCGATGCCAGAAAAGATGACACATGGAGGGGGAAGTTCTGTTTTGGAGCAAACGTGCCTATTTGAACGTCATTTATGAGAGGAACGGGAAGAGGGTGGATTTGGCCATCTGTATAATAAGATTGAGACAAAAATATATGTCTTTGCCAAACTCTTAGTGCAATGATATCAGCAACGCTCGAATAGATCCTTGAGACCACTTCCTTGATCTCCATTTTAGTCACATTAAGGAGACTGGGGCCAAAATGATTGTAACTGAGTTTCAACTCTTTCGCGCCTAGTGTTCATAGGAGTGGAAGTCCCTAAAATCCGAGGTCACAGCAAGTGATTCATATGACAGCAAGACGAAACTGAGAGAACTTTGTTCATTCATAGAAGCGCATGCACGAGAGCCGCCTTCGGTATCAGTAACCCGGATTCATCATCCCATAACCTCATTTTTGTATCATATCATAACGTCCACGGTGCATAGGTACCGGAGATGTTGAAAAAAAAAAGGGTACAAAGCTATTTCGGGAATCAGGAGAACCACAATAGAGACACCGATGAAGTATAAGACTCAAAGTAAAGTGCATTCTTCCTCCCAGATGTCATTCTTGAGTTTCCAACCATAGCCGTCTTCACCTCAGATTAGAATCGTGATGATGACCGTCATGAAGATGAGGCAGACGATCGAAGAGGTGTGTGGGACTTCCGGACGGGTATCAGCCTCGCTCTTGCCGTAGACCGTCTGATTGTATGTCTTGTTCGGTTCATTAGAGAAGTATTCCGTGAACAGAGAGTTGTTAGCGTACCAGTCTGGAATGGTGCAGATTGAGTCGCTTGAAGTAGGGTCGGTACATCGTTTTGAAGCTTCAGTCTGACGGTCAGGATTTGAGGAATTGAAGTATGCACGAACCCCAGCAACTGCCATAATTGCTTCTGTATCCGGTGGACCACCTGACCAGCCCTTATCACCGTTTGACCACTGAGTGAGAATCATATGACCTGGCATGCTTGGGATAGAACCGTTGAGTGTACTGATGACGTGTTCATCGGCATAGTAGATGATTTGACCAGGGATGAAGTCGATACGGTATTCGTGGTACCCGTCGGCAGGGTCGAAGGGAAGGTCGGCAACCATGTATTCAGTTCCGGGAATGGCGTAGCCTCGAGCAACGGAAGCTAAAGATTGGTCGACGAGGTTGACCAAGTAGGTGTTGTTAGCGTTAGGTTGGAATTGAGAGGATAGCAGCTCCATGTCAAGCTCCTGCGAGTTGTTGAAGTACTCGTGGAGAGTCAGTAAACTTCCTTGGGTAGCTGAAGAGAGATGTGTGCTGGAGATTAGACTTACCCAGAAGAAAGCCCCACAGGTTCCAGAGATAGACGGTAACTTCGCTAGAGCGCGGTAGGTGCCGTAACGGAGATCCTGACGGACTGAGTTCATCTGAGCGCCGACAATGTAGCCATTAGTAGGGACGCCGCCGTTGACAATGAGCTGGACACCAGGGTCTGGTCCCATCTTGCCAGGACCTGACCACGCAGAATTGTTAGGCATCGGATTGGAGATGATGTTATCGACTGCGAACTGCATGCTGGAAAGTGTTAGAGGAGTAAAGGGTGTCTTTGAGCGGCGAGAGTGAAGTCTGTAACATTAATCGCAGGATCGATCTGATTACAGATGGCTGGATGGTATAGATTGAAGGGCTTGGTGGAGGGTGCTACAGAGAGAGCAAAGCTTGAATATAAAAGCGGGACTTACCCATATGGTCCACGAGCGTCAGCAGCAGTCACAGAGTAATTCTGACGGCTCCAGTCAGTGTCGTAGGCAACATTGGGAACATGTAGGAAGTCTGATTCGATGATATCCGTGAAAACGTAGCTGGTTACCACACCGCTGACCAAGATTGAGGTGGCGTAGCCACACTCACAGAAGGTTGCGACGTTTCGCACGAAGTAGGATACGATCATGAAGAGGAGCATGTTTATAACAGACATGTTGAGAGGTTCCTTGTTCGTATACTCCTGGGACAATGTTGTTGGTGTTGTTGTCCGTCTTCGCTGCGTCGACCGAGAGGTTGAAGTCGACGCAAGTCTGGCGGAACGGCCGAGAACAGCAGGCGCAGATCTCGGGGCTCCACAGCGTGAAGACGTGCCTACCACCCCGATCACAGGAACAGATCGGAGGGTATAATTGCACCACCCCTCTTTCTTCAATGTACTGGGTGACCCGGTACAATGGGCCACGCACAAAGTTTATCTCGTACTTCTTGTACGTAATGTCTGTTTCGCCTTTCTTACTCTTCCAGATGAGAGGCATTTCCTGTTCTGGAAGGCACGTTAGCCAAATGGGGAAGGAACACACGTAAAGAAGAGATGGAATAAAGACAAAACTTACGAGTTTGGTTGTACGTTCTTCCAGAGAAGATCGAAGACTGCGTTCGTGATATTTGAGTAGTACCAAAAATCAAAACTCGTCCAATTTCACGTGGCCCCTTTTCCACCCTGCGGCTTGTACTCTTCGAAAGTTCCTCCAGAGGCTGTACGCTCTCCTATCCAGATTGCTTCAAGTATCCTGGGGCATTCGGTTTCTTGCGCCGGAAGTGCTTAAAGCCCATACTTGGGTAGCTTCTGCCAGTTCTTTTTCAAAGTGCCTCGTAAATGTATATACTCTCCTACCCAGATTTTCTCAAGTATTAGGACTACGGGGTTTTCGCCCCTAGGAACATATGAACTTACTTGCTATTTTAACCTCCTTTCGAGTCTATTAAACTCAGGACTCCTTGAAAGTCTCTCGTGAAGCTTCATGCTCTCCTATCCAGATTGTTTCAAGTATCTCTCTCTGTATGGTTAGGTTTTTGGTTTGATGTAGTGACCTTTTCAACTCTAGAAATTCCAATTCCTCAAAGCCCCTCTAGGACCCATGTGCTCTTCCACCCAGATTGTTCCAATTATCCTAGTATAATTAGCTCCTTGTTTTCCTTGGGAATGAATCTGCCACCCTATTTGTCGAGCCCCTTCCAACTCTGCCAACTCTACTTCAAAAGTCCCTCCAGACGCTGTTTGCTCTCATTCTCAAGGTGATTCGGGTATGCTTGGACAACTAACTCCCTGGCTTCTCTTGGAAACAATCTATTGGCCAAGCTAGAAGCCCACCGCCAGCTTCTATTCCAATTCTGGCACGATAAAAAGTCGATCTGGGAACTGAATATTCCTTGATCAGAAGGCTTTAAGTACCGCAAGACAGTGGTCTCCTTCGGAAATGAAGCTATTACCTTAGTGATCTGCTTGCTGGGACGTCGATCCAAGGGTTGTGTGCTCGCGTAAACATATTTTTTTTTCATATCTCGCGGATGCACTTGCTATATGCCTCGCTTTCCCAATGTGCTTTTTGACTAGGAGGAAGAGGCGACGAACAAGATTCATTTCGTATTGCTTATAATAAATGCTTATCTCATGTTTGTTCTTTTTCTAATACATAACGGAGAGGACTAGAAACCAAGGAATATTAGTAAACTGCCTTTGCAAAGTATGTCGTGCCAAACAAGAATGAAAATTATCCTCGCAACATCTTCCCAGCATTTCAAGTTAACAAACCTGCCCAAATAACGTGGCCGCTTTTTCAAATTCGAGTAAAGAATAATCTAATGTGATTCAAAAACTCGTTCAGAGTATGAATAATCCCTTCTTAAACAAGAACTTCACTTTCAAAATAGTATTTCAGAGCAATTTGAATAATCGACTTTCAAGATATGTGGAAGATTTTCTTGCCTCACCTATTTAGATAACTCGTTTTCATGGTATCTTGTTTTGCTCAAAGAACTCCCTAGACGTTGCATGGTATCATACTATCAGTGGTTAAGGTTCAATGGAGCAATTGAGTTTGCAGGGTTTCTTGAGTAGAAGTTGGAATCTATGCTTATTCATGCAGCCTTCTGTTCTAACAAGTGCTCTTCCGCATCGTAATTGTAACAAATTGACAAAGATACTCCCCAATGCAGGTTTCGTCGAAGTCATGATCGACAATGTGCTTTTGAAGTAGGTTCGTAATCCACATAGTACTGTTCTAGATCGACGCTGTGGCATGGGTTGTAAAGCCATTCGTCATACGCGTAGCTGGATAGATTTCTGGTGCTTTACGGTTCTGTGCTTAAGGGTTGAGGTGGCTGTGGAGGATTTTTAGCAAAAACACCTCCTTCGGCGACAACATCTTTTCTGACCTTGACAGCACCGCTGGCAATCCCCAACAGCTTCTCCTATCTGGCCGAACGACCTAAATAGTCTCGGCGATACATCCTCTCAAATGTATAACCTCTTTTAGGTCAAGCTTCTCGAGTCTAGCTGTCCATTTCTTGCTCAGAACAGAGATGAACATACCATTTTCAATTTGGATTAAATCAAATGTTGGACGGGCAGATTTAAGATGAACTCTGCAGAGGAAGAGAAGCTCATCAATCTATCAGCGCCCATTTGTGGAAGACAGCCGAATCCTAGAGATACGGCACACGAGCATGGTAGCAGATCAACTCGGAGAAGAATAAACCATGCTAGAAGGATGAAGTAGCGAGTGAGGTTTAGGAAAGATATTCTTGGTGGTAAAAGTAGTACGTAAATTAAGATCATGGGTCAAGGCTTCATCACAACTCCAGAGATTACATTCAATTTAAATAGTATTCGAGACGACTATACCTAAGTAGGCATCGAGGGCATTCTACAACATGAAAGCATATGTGGTGAACTCTAGAGTCGCCTTGAATTCTAGTACCGTACGACAGCAGCAGATGTACATTTCAAAGAAAGTGCTAGAAGAATACCGGAGTCGAGAGACTGCCATAAAGATTTACTAATCTTCCGTATAAACCGTTTAGTATTCAGATTTCCGAAGACCTTTGCGGTGAACAAAGCGGGGTCAGTTTTAGAAGGGTTCGCGCTTGCCGAGAGTTTAGGAAGCTAACTTCTCCCCTTCTTTCTCTCCACCAGATCTCCCCCTCCATCCATCAATCAATCCATCAACCATCACAACCACTCATCCCTTACTTGAAAACAGACAAAGAATGTGTCATGACTTGACACAACAAGTACGTGCTATAATGACGTTGCTCTGCAGGCGCGGACAATTTTTTGATCCAGATCTTCAAGCATGTCAACGTCTCAGCTACCCTACTACGAATACAAAAGAACACGTTGCTCCAACTACAAAGACACACGCGTCAGTTCCAAGCTACCTTCCTTGTGAACACTACACAACAGATATGTGAGTAATATCCCTGGTATGCACGTGTACCAGTCACTTGCCAGTGTATATTGGTTGACTCAGACAGCCAAAGAAACAATCCTCTCATCCTCCTCAGCAAGCGCAATAGCAGAGATCAATTATAGATTCAGATGCACTTGTAAGCTCTGATGATGAAGGTGACGCACAAGACTTTCCCGATATTCATACCTAGGTTCAAAGCCAAGTACCTACCAGACTTCGGCAGGATGGGGTCACTCACTTATCCCACAGACAATACTTTACTGAAGACAAGTGAGGATGATGTCCACTCCAGATTGATGACACGTAATTCTTTACGTGTACTCAGGGAATCTGAGTCCGTAACTACGACTTTCCCATTGGCACTTCTACAAGCCAACCTTCCCAAAGCCTCGGAAGAATATCAGCGCCATGCTTTTCTCAGATACCTAGGTCCTTCGAAGCACAAACAAAACTTATTAGGAACATATGCATACATTCCTTCAAACACGATTGAGCGACATCAAATTCTCTTCGGACGTATCGACGCACAAGAGCAACTTGGTATCGTCTTTATTGCGCCACAAGGTAAAAATTAGATCTTCTCTGGAGGTAGCGAAACTTGCTAACATGCTCGTAGCATCTTTATATTTCATGTAAGATTTGATATTGAAGGTATAGCAGTGCTCTGGCCGGTTCGCTCACTGATAATTGATAGACCACCAATCCGTCAGAATCCAAGCCTTAGCACTCCCAGGCCGAGGCTACCGGCAACTAGGTTAAATATTGGGTTGACTTGCCTTACGGCATCTCTCAAAGAGAAATTCTTTTCTGCCTCCCGAAAACATCGGTAGGTACTGACCGGCACTTGCTATGTGTCACTAGAGCTTGACCTTACTGGTGCTAACGATATGATGCTATCTTTAGATCTCAAGTACGATTCGGTCTTGAAAGCTCTCTTCGAGCCGGCACCTGTTGGCTAGGGACACTGTCCTAGGACACGATGTTCCTCCTGATCATGTTTGTCAGGCCAGAACCGGTCAAACCAAGGCGAGCTGCACCTGGAGATTTCAAATACCGGTCGCCACTAGCACTACCAAAGACTCAAGAGGCACGCCACTTGTATAGTCCCTTGAGGCTCATTGAGCTTGACAATTTTGCCCAACGTGATGGGATGAGCCATGGAGGTGGAGTCTCGGCAACCCCTGACACCCTGCTGGCCGGGGAGACTGCACGATGTTCCTCCTGATTATTCGCTCAGAATTGAACATATGGAAACCCACGACGCTCTACTGGTTGGGTAGGGTTTCCCTACTATCAATAGAGCTGTAGCTAATGTAGAGCCACAGTCTGCAGATCTCCTATAACGGTACAGACAATGGCTACGCAATCTTAAACCACGTCCGTATCCCTCGCACTAACCTCCTTAGTCGTCACGCTGACGTCTCCCGCACAGGACACTACACCTCTGTTCCCTCCCGTGAGCAACGTCGTCCTAGGATACGATGTTCCTCCTGACCATCTGTTCTTACTAGAAGATCCACTGGGAAGAGTGCCGGTGGCAAATAAGGCAAGACAACTCAACTATCATTTGAAAGGTCGCAATAGCTGCGGTTCCCCTTGCCAGACGTGCAGACTCATCAGCCAGCTGAACCCGCCTTCAAGCTCGCGATGCTGTCGTCCCTCGGGGCGACAGCATTAGCGACTTGATCGACTTTGTTCGATCTGGTCCACAGCTCGATAAGGGCAACCACCGAATCCCTCGCACCGTAGCTCCTTGCTCTTGCAGCCTCGTCCTCGGCCACGATGTTCCTCCTGATGCTTAACAGCCAGTCATCAGCAGGCCGGACCAGCCTCTAAGCCCGTGGTGCTGGCGTCCCTCGAGGTGACAGCATCAGCGACTTGATTGTCTTTCACCTCGAGGGACGAAGTCATTCGATCCATCCTCCCCGCCACTTCAAGTCCGATGGGGTTATAACTTCCAATGGACCGACCAACATATGGCTGGAGAGGAGATGGATGCACTCCATACTATGTCCGATGTCTTTGGTTCTGCTTCGTACGTGGTGCTCAAGTCAATCATTGATGCCATGAAGGCAGACACAAAGGAGGAGACCGCTAGCACTAACAAGAACCACTACTCTGTGGACTTGTATAGTATCCTATTTCGTCCTAGGTCATGATGTTCCTCCTGATGCTATGAACGCAGACATAAAGGAGATTGCTAGCACTAACAAGAACCACCACTCCGTGGACTTGTATGGTATCCTGCCTTATCCTAGGTCACGATGTTCCTCCTGAATGATCATCACCAAGATGACATAGTTTTACAGAAGCTGTGGGATGAGCTCCACACCATCCCTGACTGGGTTGATTGGAACCAGCTCCAGCGTGGCCAGAACATCTTCGCCAGATATGAGGTCGCGAACAGCACTACTCTCCTCCTTCAAGGCTTCATCTATGGCATCAGTGTAAGTACCCTTGAGACTCTCCCTAATCTGGTACGAGCTGACTTGATAGGTTAACTGTGTCGCTGAAGTCGCTCCATTCTGGACTACAATGGACTCCAAACACGGGTCTACAACAATATTCCATCGGTAGCGAGGTTGTGGAGAGATTGATGGAAGCAGAAACAAAGAAGCGCGAGACAGAACGAGAACATTGGTGCTATTCTTGGAATGTATCTAAGTAAGAGCTGCTAAGCTGCGCACCCTCTTTATCCGAGGTTCATTCACTGATCTTCGCAGATCTTCAATTTAAAAACTTCGCATAAAAATATAGAGAAACAAGTTCCCGAGTGCTAGAAAGCTAATTTAACTCCAGTCCATGGCTAGAAAGTCTTGAGACTGGGGCTTTTGGGCTTTCCCTGACTTCTCGTGTTGACTTGGAATTCAAAGTGAAACACCCTTTCAAATCCGGAAAAAGCTATGAGCAACCGGCAGGTAACCTCTAGTCTCACGAAGCAGTAATGTGACGGCTAACTTCTGCGGATACAGTTTTTTCCCCTAACCTATCTGCCGTCCTCCAATGACTCTGAGGGAAGGGGCTCGAATACCAAAGCTACTGAGCGAGGCAGACCACGAAACAAGTACAATGAAGTCCACAGGAGAGAAGCAGTGTATACGAGATCAGAATCCCTAAAAACCAGGGGTTCTGAGAACGAACAGGTTGAAACACAAGAAAAGAGGCCTTCGCGCAGACCTGCAGAGAGGAGAAGCATAAAAGCAAGCGGAATGCAAACGGCCAACTGCATTGCAGAGACAATGAACACCTTCAAAGAACATTCACCCCATACACAGGCTACTTAGGAACAGACAGCGCTACACACTATGCCCCTTGTCCTGTTCTGCCATCCACTAAACGCACCGCACCGCACCGCGAAGCGTAGGTCTGGCCTTGCTTCATTCCGCAGACAACATGTCAACTCCTCCAGCAAGTATCTTTCTTCAAAGATTCACATCAAGGTAGAAGATCTGACTACCTCTTCTCCCAGTATGCGTAGACCCAATAAGACCAACATCCAGAGCGCGACGCGAGACGTGTTCCTTCTTTCCATGGTCTAAATTGTCCTCCCCTTTCTATCCGAACCGGTCCCTAATCGCCATCCCAATCATTGCCACTCTGGATTGGATAGATCTAGGGACGCAGGTTGATGTTGAGATGTCGAACTCGTTTTGTTTGTAAAGGATCGTGCGGAAGAACGATCTCAAGAGGATTGCTATGACTTCATTCGGAACGGAACATCATTGGTCCTGCCGAGATTCACCCACAGCGCACTTGCTCATTGATTTAAGAGATTTCAAATGCTTAAGATGGAAGAGAAGAGAGTGGAATGGCCTAGATTTGGATGCTAATGGACAAAACCATAAGCATATCTCATTGTGCTGGATGGATTTGGCAAAAGCTAGCAGCAAGCAAGTCCTTTTTGACTTATCAGTTGTGATTTTGAGGCCAAACAAGACAACGAGTTGAAGCCACGGCAATCCACAATAGAGTTGTGGATTTCTCTCTGTGCTTTGCTTGAACAGAATATTCAAATATTCTTCACATGAATATATTTCTTCCATAGCCGCTAATGGGGAAGGGACTGGCTTAGGAAAGTGCAGCGGCAGTGATGCAGCAAAATCTGAGAGGTTACCATGCCGGAGAGTTCCAACATCAGGATGGCAACGACCGAAGCACTTTTAGCACATGCTTATCAATTCACCAAGGCAATTTGTATCTCACGGCTCATCTCATTTTCTCAGCAGCTCTCCCGTCCCGTGCTGCACATCATCAACATCGCCGCCGCTACCCCTCAAATCTCTCCCCCGTTTCTATCACATCTCAGAATCCAATCTATGCACCTACGGCCCCACCTGTTCCATCTCAGCATCCTCGTGCCTACAGCACGCAAACTTAATGCACAGATCCTTCAGATGCGTCTCCCTCCTTTCCCCTCACCACGTGACACCCCGCAGCGGAGTCTGCACCCCGCAGTGGACG
Source organism: Phialocephala sp. D728 (assembly GCA_003988865.1). Taxonomy (NCBI): domain Eukaryota; kingdom Fungi; phylum Ascomycota; class Leotiomycetes; order Helotiales; family Mollisiaceae; genus Phialocephala; species Phialocephala sp. D728. The sequence goes on from QYAJ01000135.1 coordinate 38,467, forward strand.
CTCTTCTCCTGACATCAAGTCCGCACGCGCATGTGCATCCAGCGCATAAACCGTCCCTCGCACAAATCCTCCAATCAAGATTCCGACCCCAACACCCACCGAAGCCTTTCTTATCTTCCGCTTTCCGGCTCGTTGCTCGGAGTGACGGAGTAGGGCCGACACGAAGACGTGGTACTTGTTACAAGATTTTCCCTCTTTTCTTTTTTTCCAGAACCTGCTTCCGCAGGTCAATTCTATAGCAAGTGTTGGCGTGGAGCGTGGGTACCTTGGTACCTGCTCGCTTGGTACGGGGGAAAAGTACCGCCGAGACCAGGGCCAGGGAAGTTCCCAACCTTCCCCAGTCACAAAGGCAGATTGTGGTACCTCCGTACCCATGAAGCTATCAGCTGTCAAATTTCATCTCCCCCTCCACATCGAGTCTGCCCAATCTCAACCCCGTGTTAATCCCTCCACCCTGCCCGCAAGATTGAGCCGAAAGGAGGGCCGGCCCATTTATCCACTGCACTGACGTTCCCTACCTCGCCTACATCCCCTACATCCCCTCCATCCCCTCCATCCCCTACATCCCCACCGGCTTTCTGGGGAAATAGATTACAGTGTCCACTTCCCGCCGAATGCTGAATGTGGGTAGTGGAACCCAGGTCGCGTGGCACACTGGAACTTTTTGGCCGAGGGACATGGCAGGGCGGGTGTCGCAGAAGTGAGGATTCCAGAAGGGAGGTGTTTGATGCCAGCGTGTTCGCCGACCTCAAACGTCAACGCCATGTGGTAAGATCCCGTGAATTGGGTTGTTGGACTCGGAGTCCTGCACCGGAAGCCGTACAGGCTGGAGCATGTCACAGTTCATTTTCGACGAGGCAGAAGTAGTAGAATCCAGCAAACAAAACACAACACAAAACAGGTCAGATCAAGAAACGAGAGAATGTGATGGTTTTGAACCAGGCAGGCATACGCTATCGTATCCTGAATATCTCATTCTCTATCTGGTATAAGCATAAGGCAAGCGCCATCATCCATATTAGAACGCCGATGCTTGTTGTGCGGTACGTTGATTATGCTGCTGGCTGTCCAATTGCTGCCGTCGTAGCCGCAACACTCATATCCCAGGCACATACAATTGCAAGTTCACCCACACTCCGCTTTACACCTGGCCGTATACTATATTTCAGATGTGAAGCTTTTTTTGGGAAACCAACACCACATTCGCACCTGGCTTTCCTTCCCTTCCTCGCTGCACACAAACCTCCGGAACAAATAGCTAGAGTTGATATAGGATATAGTGAGGTAGAAGATTTTCGAGGATGCGCGTGTGACGAAGACCGGTAACTTTCTGATATAATATCAGGTAAGGATTTGATGTGGTCGTATAGCGGAACATATTTCGTGTAGTATGGACCGGACCTGTGGGAATTTGTGGCGTAACATCGATCGTCATATCGTCTCATTCGTGTGGATGGCGCTCACGCCGTATCTCTTAGCCTCATGCGTGAAATGGTGTGAGATTGGAGAGTCTGTGTATTGGCTCAGAGGAAGCCGGACTCAGCTAGAACCCTATATTTCCACCCACATGGTAAGCACATTTCTTCCCTACGGGAAAATGATCTCTTGGGCTGGCAGGGATTCTTGATTTCTCCTTGCGACTTCATATTATAGAGACACCATAGGTGGTGGATATGTCAATCAATCTCACATACCTCACGATCTTTTCGTCTTCTCTCTCACGTGGCTCTACCGCCAAGCTCTTCTCATACATCTCATGTACGTCCCCAGCAGCTTGCATATTGCTCAATATATACTCTTGCAGCTCCGGGACCGGTTGCAAGGGGTAAGGCACATTCTGGTACTGCTGGATATCGCGAATGACTTCAGCCGTCTTAGCACGTTTGGCGAAGTTGATCAAAGCAGACTTCTTGATGATAGAAGGGATACCATCTTCGATGAATGTGAGATCAGTTAGATAGACACCTAATCACATGAGTATTGCCCGGTGTATGGAAGGAAATGATACGTACCAAAGAAGGGAATACATGGTGGATTGGCAAGATGCAAGCTTTCTCTATATTCACCAAAGTTCTTTGTGCTACCCATGAGTCTACGCATGGACTCCAAAACAGCCGATGTCTTCGCTGGTACTTGATCCCAAGTGCGCTTCAAACGATGGATTGGGGCTGTTCCTAGGGCAGAGATGATGGAAGTAAGTGTGGAGTAGTTGTTGAGTTGTCGACATTTCTATTAACGGTTAGTACTGTCATCTTGAGATGGAGAAAGGGAACATACATCAGCAACCAAAACAAAGTGCTTGATTACCACCACGCGCTTCTTGACATCCAACTGAGTCAAGATCATTTCAGCCACCCAGTTGGTTAACTGGTTGGAGTGAAGAATCAGAGCCTTGACATTCGGCGCTGGTTCTGGATCGCCTTCGCCAACCTTCTTCTGCCACGTCTTGTTCAGACACTCAGTAGGCTTGATCTTGCCATAAAGCTTAGACTCAACGATAGTCAATTGTCGAGCAAATTCCGTGACGTCGATGTCCAAGAACTTGAGTTTCTTCATGTTCTTGGGCATAATAGGTTGGGGTGTCGATTGATTCAGGGTCAATACCAGCCTCTTCGCAGTTGTGTCTTGACCACGTAGCCTTTGTTCCAACACTGTCATTAGAGGTCCAGAGCCAGGAGTTTCCGTCGTCTTCACGGTATCCCTAGCAAAAGTGTAGACATCCCGGATGAGAGCTTTCGTCTCATCGCTTTGATCTTCCATCCAGAAGTTATCGAACCAACTTTTCAAGATATTGACAACTCTGAATCTGATTGGCTTTTGTTTGCGATCCCTCCAGATCTCGTAATCTGATTGTGCCATTCCCTCGGGTGGTTGAATCTGGAATCTGACAACCAGCATCTCGAAGAGTTCTCGAGCTGTTGTAAACGATCGGTAAGTTAAGAGGAAAGTGTTATTGAAGCTTGAATCCAACTTGTCGTGTCGGGTCAACTGCTCGACAAGTGCTAGCAGAGTCCCACCCTTCAATTGTGGAGGCTGGACCTTAGAATCATAGGAGATATCTTCCTCGTGATCCAACTTCAAGCAGTCAGGCGTTTCATCTTGCGCTTGTGGATCTCTGAATTGATCTCTGCGAGTTGGCTCTTCACCGAAGAACTTCCTGACTTTTGAGTTCTCGCCCTTGCGATAATTTGCAGCTGGGTCCCCTTCGGAATAGGATTGTGATGTTGCAATTCCTGCCAAACCGGGTCTCAAGACTGGATTGATGCGAGAATCTGTTCGTTGATGAGAACGCTCGTACGGTTGGCTGTCAGCTCTTCGTGGTCTACTATCTTCTCGAGGCGGGGGTGCTTGGCTCTCTTGCTGAGAAGCCATTTGCACCTGTTCGCCTAGAAGCTGCAGTGAGAAGCCAATATGCGAAGCATTTGTCTCGAGCTGTTTCGCACACTGTCGAACATAGTTGAGGCGTACTTCCAGCGATTCACCCCTCACTTCTGCCCATTCATCTCCCAAGGGTCCCGCGACAGTTTGACAGCCAAGTATCAGGTCTGAAATGTTGTCGTACAAGCTCTGCTTGTATACTGCAAAATCGACTAACTGCGGGTTTTGGAAGCTGTTTCCTAAAGACGAGAGATTTATTGATTCGACAGTCGAAACCCATGGCTTGAACATCTCCAACACTTTCTTGGCCCCAGTACAAACATTATTACCAATTATCTCGTGCCTATAAGGGGTGATAATTTTCTCGGTGACGACTAGATGTTCCTCTAGTTTCCTTATGCTAGAAATCAACATTCGCTTCAAGTCATCGAGTCGTTCCATCAGGTTAGAATCCAGAGTCGCTGACGGCTCAACCAGTCCCTCGTCGTCATCCAGGAAGTTTGATGTCAACGGATCTCGGGAACCAAGCCCGTTATTTTGCCAGTTGCCTCCGATATTACTTCCAATCACAAATCCTGGTAGCAGTCGCGGGATCTCTTCGCCTCGTTGTTGCCTTGCAACTTCAACATAGCTGAAGACTCCTTGCAAAACGCCATCAGCCTCCTGTAAACACTTCTGGTATGACTCCGCATTTGGCCAATCTGCTGCGGCGATATGGGAAGAAATGACCAATTTGGAGAACTTAGACATCATATCTCGGAAATGCGGGTATAATGCCTTATTCGAGGATATAATTGATGGTTGCCCAGAGTGATTGTCGGTCGTCCCTGATCCTGCAGCTAGAAGCAGTCGCAAGTGATCCGATATATCCTCGGTTCGGCGCACATATTCCGATCGATCGTTACTATTGATAGCCTCTCGGTATCTATCTACCGCCTTCTTCATGTTGGCTACCAGTCTATTCCATGTCAACGGCGCAGCAGACCCGTCGTCGAAGAAAGACCGAGGCAAGGTTGCGGCATGTGGTGGACCGAGCGAGGGGTTTGTAAACGAAGTTGTGGATGGGCCTATCATTGGCAGAGTTGGAACCATGGACAAAGTCGGGTTGGAGAAAGTATCTCCTCTGGATCTTGTGATAGGAGACAGGTCATTCATCGAGTCCATAGACGTCGCAGGAGAAACGCCGTCTGAAACTTGTGATCGTCGATTTCGAGGCTAGTCACAAGTTAGCACATAAAGAATATACAGCAGTATCTATCTTACATATGAGCTGCGAGAAGCAAGCATTAAAGATTCTCCTTCAAGTTCAGAAGCCGAGTTGCCGTCAGATTCCTCGTCTTCATCTTGGATGTATCCTCGAGCCATCAATTCTGGTGGGGGTCTGGTCTTCTCTGGAATGTTGACATTCATCCGATCGCGTGGCCCATTTTCCGTGGCAGACGACGGTGATTCTAGTGGCATTTCGTTCCTACTTTCACCCGTTTCTGTATTGAAATAGAATAGCCTGCCATCTGGAGTCGCTTGAGGTATCCAGAAATCTGCTCTCGTCCGTTCACTGTTACTCGTGCCTTCCATCGGAAGTTGTGTCGTATCATCTCGTTCTGAATCTGCCTCGTCCTCATCATATTGGTCTTCTTCTTCCTCTTCCGTATACTCGTCTTCGTCCTCGGCATCTTCTTCAGACTGGTCACCGCCTATTCCATTCTGCTTATTCTCTACCTCATCCGCACTAATGATTTGGCAGTAGTTGCTTGGGAACCAGCCTCGCACACCGTTGATTACCCCATCCCACCAGCCGCTTTCCAGCTGTGTGATTACTTGAATAACATCTCCCTCGTGAAAACTCAAGCTCGTCCGGTCGTCAGCCTCGTAGTCATACAGCGCCCGCACGTAGATTAACGGCTGCGGCGCGTTTCCCAATAATCCATTCATCTGAGGCGGTGATCTGCGCCTTGTTGCAACTCTTGACGTCTGCGCTGCTATGAGTTGTTCCGTAGTGGACGGGTAGTACTGGGCGCGGGTTCGACTTGGGGAGCCGTTCTGGCGCGGAGCCTCCTCGGTGTATTGTACAACAGTCTCGGTAATCTGGGATGAGTTGGTCGTATAGTTATTGAACGCTGCGGTATTCTGCTGATCAGGAAAGATGCCGTTGCTTCGGATTGTCATTAACATCGTGATATTGGTCGGCAATCATGGAATCGGGATCAATTCATATCGAGCCCTTTCTCTGTTTCTAGCGTCGTAAAACCCAAACCTATCGTGAGATCGTCGCGCGTATGGAAGAGGTTATCGCAGAGTCGTAGTCGTATGGAGGGGCAGGTTAAAAAGCAGGTCTGCTATAATGGGAATTGTTGGACTTTGGCGATGTGAGTGGTCAAGTTGGGCGGGTAATGAGCGAGGAGGAGGCTTCAATTCGCTGCGTTCCGGCTGTCACACTGCCCAGCCCAGGCTGATCATGAGTTTGCTGACGGGTGGATCGCGAAAGGGAAAGGCACGGCTCTCGTTGAGGGGGCAGCCGCTGGTCGACGAAGCTCTAATATCGCGCTCAGGGAGGTTTTTTTTTGGAGGGGTGGTGGAGTAGTGATTTTGGCGTTTCAACGGAGAACACAGACAGTCTGACTCGCCAAGCAGTGGTGGACGAGGAACGAGTACTGCTTGCAGAGCAATTGGCCTGTTGCCGGCACAGACGGTGAGGTCTGATGGTGCGAGGTCGTCGTCGTCGTCGTGCGCTGCGGGTCTCTAGTCCTCGAGGTGAAGACGAAAGACTGTAGGTTCAGGAGTCAGAGCCGGGTCAAGTGAGGTCCCCGTACGACGAGGACTAGGCTTGGGGAGGATGTATCGATACCGGAAAGGTACGACGGGGGAGGAGATTGTGTCAGTTTTGGCGGAGTTGGAGGCCAGCCCGAAAGGGTTTGGTCAACCACCACCACAGCGACACTGGGCGTGCTGCGCGAGGGCCGTGCTGCTGGGCTGGTACGATGAATATTGTGGGCTCTGAAGTCTTGGATATTTGATCAACATTAATGCTGCACATCAATCATACGTCGACCGCGGGCTCGTAGTAGGAAACTGGATGAATTGGTGATTGGATTGGAATGGTATCTAATGCTGGACAGTGAAGCATATATCCACTCGATTACAGTGAAGGGTGCTACCAGACAGACACAGCTGGAAGTATTACTCCAGCTGAGGTGCCCCGAGAGCCAGACCTCGCAGCTTCATCCAAATGATTTGATGCTTGATAATGCTGATTTGCCCCCTCTACCGGCGTTCAGTCCAGCTCTCGAGACTCCTGGATGTCTTGCAGGCTAGCACCACAGTCAATCATATGTGAATCCAACTATGCGCCCATGCAACTCCACGTCGAGGATCGAGGATCGAGGATCGTGGCGAGGCGGGTCACAGGGCTGCGTGAGGGACAGCGCCGGTCAACACTCCAGGAGCCTCCTTGGAAATACAGAGGGAGAAACCAAGCAATCAATTTGGCACCAACATGGTCACAGCATCCTTCGGAGGAGTCCCGCACCAACCGTATATCGCACGCGATCCGAATCTTTAGTATCTCTGGCATCAGCTCGTGTAGGGAAAGTCGATTCGTGGGTGGCATTCCACAAACGTTTTGAGTTCCAGCCACCGAGTGTAGCGACGCATGGCAGACGAGGTTCTTCTTCTGCGCTGCACCGTCTCCAGTATATCCAAGAGCCTGTTGATAGACACTGGAGGCCACGAAAATGCGACCCAAGTTCCAAGAATGTTCTTCTACAAGGTGGTTGACCCCTCATTCTCGACTGCGGAGCTAGCATCAGACTCCAGAGGCGTCTAATGCACATGCAAGAGCTTGAATTTGCCTATATTGCCGACAGATACCCACCTCGAGGAACTGATAGAGTGCGCCAATCGACGAGCGTCGGTACCGAGGAGATTATGTATACCACTGGAAAAGGAAGGCTATCCTCGTTGGTTGCACGCCGTGGAGAAGGCGTGTGCAGACGGGAATACCTTCTCCGCAATCTTTTCAGATGCTGACCAAGATCGATACTCCAGGTTTTTATTACGAGCCGTCGCCCAGGACCATCGCTGTTAGAGATGACTGTGCACTCGACCCCTCATGTGCCATGTGGAAGGCATCCTGGACTCTGAGACTCGGAGAATAAAGACTGGTATATAGCCCACGTGATGCTCTATACAACGTCCTTTGCCACCTGTCCATCACTCCTCAAATCCATCCCGAAACTCCAAAACATCGGAAAGAGACATCTCGAATGTCGCAATACGATCAAGCATCGTGGCTGCCTTGATTACTTGCTGAACGGGTTCATCCGTCCTCCCGGCAGTGCCACCTGACTGCTTTTGATGCCGTTTTCATGCAATGCATCTCGGACCGAAACAGACCGAATAATGCAGCCGAAGCCGAGAAGTCTCGGCTCCGCCCCCAATCTGGACTCGACCGTACATATTCTTCACGTCACCACCTTTCTTTCCCATCCCCAATTCTTCTGGACCTCCGTCTCATTCTGCTCACATCTCGCAAAGGGGTCCTGGCGTGTTGGAGTTCTGGCCTCCAAAAAAAAGCACCCCTCTCAACCCACCACCACCCTTACCGAGCTCTCGCCCCTCACCAAAGCAAAGCAAAACAAATCCTAGAAGTAACAAATCCCGTGCCCCTCCTTCACGGGACTCCCGTGACGGGAGACGGCGGATAACGGCAGCACAGCTGAAGCTCCAGATCCAGCCCTAGCACGTGTCCCGAGCATAAGAAATCATCCCGCCGCGCGGGATGTCTCACTCACATTAAAACCAGAACGCCAGAAAAATAGGGGTACTAGTACCAATAAGCAGAGATTGTCTATCTACAGTATCTATCTATCAGATAAAGCAACGTTCCCCCCCTTTCCTCCCCCCCCCTCCTTCTCGGCCGAAGAACCGCTGCTCGGTCCCTTTGATAAGGACCCAGGACCGAGAACTCAAAACCCAAGATGAGAGATATACAGTACAGTAGTACGTATGTAGATAGGGATCGAACAGATAAAGATAGACAGAGATAGTGAGATCGTGTAACGTAATGTTTCGCACATCGGTAAGTGATCCGTCGCCGCACGCACTTGCATGCGTGCTCTTCTCTTCTCCCTCCCCGGCAAACATTTCATTCGACTCGGTCGGGAAGGATACGGGAGAAGGGGAGAGTGCGTGGGAGAGCAACCTTCCGCATTCGACCTCGAGACCCGTCGCAATGGATAAGGCGCCCACGAGGTGCGCGTGCGACATCGTGAGAAGAACATCATCATTAGTGAAGCGAGCGAGGAGCACGAAACAGGAAGCTGTGAGGCCTTCTCATTTGTCTACCCGGCATTCTGGGACGCGGGATGTGGATGTGGATGTGGATGTGGATGTGTGCGTGTGTGTGTGTGTGTTTGGAGATGCATCTTGGATCTTGCGAAAAATCTTGGATGGGGCTTCATTAATTCCCGGGTTGAGGTAGCGCCGTGGGATGATGCCGGCTTTTGCTTTGTGAGCTGTCAGTTGGAAAAAATGAGGCAAAAAGAGGAGAATGAGACGGGGACGGGTTGCTGGGTATGAGGCGAATCGAATGCAGGTGGAGTGGGCACGTGTCGCCTCTCATTCCGAGGGGATCTTCACCGGCGGAGGAAGGAGAACGTGAGGGTTCCAATGGACGAGGTGGGTTTTCCAGGTTGTAAATGTCCCGAATGGAGTTCCAGCATTCTGGTCCTATCGATGTCGCGTGTGCCTGCTGAACATCAAGGAAGCCTCACAGCCAGCCAAGCAGTCCTCGGCACAGCACGAGAGCACGTTCTCTCCACGACGGAAAACGTGATGCTAACTCACCTCCTCCCAGATAGATGGACGCCGCAAGAATAAAGCAACTCCAACCCTTCCTTCACCTTCACCGTCCCTCGCGCCACCGCATCACTCATTTCACCTCACCGCATCATCTGGGAAGCTCCCGCGCTCGCCAACATTTCTAGAACCGGCACCTATCTTCGCATCTCTGGAGCGGAACCTCCCTACTGTACAGTAACCCTTTCCCACTTCCTCGAAAGCCTTCATCCCATGCCATACCACGCCATGCCATGCCATGCCATCCCAGATGCTCGAAGTGCCGGAGCCTATCAATCCCACGCAGCCTCACCTGCCCCTCCAGCTCCATTAATCTATGTAACTCTATTTCCTCCCACCCTCCTCCGCGCCAATCAAGATCCTCCACCCCTCTCCCTCTCCCCTCTCCCCCTCTGCCCTCCTCCTCCTCCTCCCATGTAAATTTGCAATTTCCTCGCCGAAGATCAGAACACCCTCAAGAAAAGCGTAAACTCTGCTTGCTCGCGGAACACCCATCCGCGCACATACATCCCTAACCCATTCCCACCTCCCACCCCCCTACCCAAGCTCCGCTCCGAGGGGCCAGCCAGCCAGGCCAGCCAGGCCAGCCAGCAGCAGCACCGCTGCAGCGATCCGTCTCCTCGCTCCCGGGACTCTCCCGCCCATGGGTTCCCTCTCCCTACTGTACATATCGCGCAACCATTGGGTCAGAATCGCTCCGGAGAGGGTCCGGAAAGAGAGGACCCTGCTCCCCTGAATGACATAGTCTGGATAGTGGAGCTTGGGGGGGACATTTCGTAAGTGGGTTGCTGCTGACTTGGTGAGACATGCCCACTTCTGTTACAGTAAGTAAGTAGGGCACAGGACGATAGACTGGTGGGTGGGTGCTGGACCGTTAGTGTGCGTTAATGAGGACTTAGCCCTAACGTTCGGTGTTCAGCGTTCAGGGGGTTTCAACGTTCAGGGCTTGCAGCTGCGAGACTAGCGAGCGAGCGAGGGAGATCCGTTCGGAGTCTAACCCACAGGGTTCCGTTGTCTCGGGCAAGGTGGGGGGGGGGCTCGAAGATTCGTGAGAGTGTTCTACTATTCCTGGGAGAGCAAGATGGAAAGATGGGACGAGATGAGGAACAGGTCGGAACGCACAAGCGGAGCTGCTCCTGCTTTGGAATTGGGTCGTTAGGAGACAGGAGATATGGGCAAGGTAGGTAGAGGGCACAGGGCAGGATCCCGATGGAAGTAGATTGCATGCTTCGATGAGGGGCAGAAAGAAGCCGCAAAAGAAGGCAGGAGATGCCGGCGCACGAGGGATAAAAATTGACCGCCGCGGTGCCTGTTTATTGATGTGTCTTTCCCCTGAGATGGCGGTATGCACGCATCCATCCCTTCACCCATCTCATTTCTGGGCACCACGATGCACACACCATTGCTTGTTGAAGAACAAGCTTCTGGTTTCACCTGATCAACTTCTCGAGAACTGATCCATCGTCGTCATCCGTTTGCACTCCCCCCTCTCGACCCCCTCTTCACCCCTTTTTCCAGTCGACCCCTCTCTCCCCTCCTCCCCTCTCTCTCCGTGGCACCGTCGCAGAAAATTCTACGTCTCAGGAGTCAGCAAGGCGCCTGGCTCGGGACGCTCAACCTTGACCGGCGCCAGCTTCACCAGCCAGGTCCAGGATGCGAGAGGCACGCTTCCCGACCCATAACGGCCCTCCGGGGAAGTCCTTCCTAGTCCTGGCGCTAGTCGCAAAGGAGTCAAGTGGGGTGGGTCCTCCGTTCGGTGCCTGGCATTCGTGTGTGTTTTTAGCGGCGCTGGATTTGGCCGTGGGATGCATCGTCGCTTTTTTTTCGCCGTGGCTCAGTGGGAAATGAGATCCTCGCCTCGTCGTGCGACGAGACGAGGAGGAGGGGTGCCGATCACGCTCTAACCTCAGCAATGATGGTCAGGGCCGACGGAAAGGTGATGAGGTCACGGGAAAAGCAGCAGCACGAATGATGCTATTGAGTGATAGTTTCAGGATTTATTGACCCGCCATGATTGGATGCACGGAATGTGTTCGTGGGTGTGCGCCTCGAGTGGTGGTGTTTCTTTCTCGCTTGGGCACCGTTCTCGTCGAGGAGGGGAGGGGAGGGGAGGGGGAGGGTACGAGGGTACGTGGGTACGTGTGCGCGTCTCAGACGCCTGCGCCAATAACAACGCGACGAGTTTCTGGATATGCGAAATCCGGCAACAACGAGGATGTTTGGTTTGCAGCCAGATCGCACGCAAAAGCAGCGTCTGGTGTTGCCGTGGGTGCGCGGCTGCGCGGGTCCGTCAGGTCCTCGGTCGACCATCCACGGTCAGGACGCGATGGGGACGAACTGCATGGGACGCTCCGACGAGTTCATGCAGTGATCTGAGCGGTGAGATCGGCGTCCGCCAGCGCGCCCAGATCCCATCTACATTCTGGATCTGTTGACTCGAAATGAAGAACGAACCCATTCAGCCATTCTGCCATTCTGGGTGCCGGCGCGGAAGAGGGGGGGCCTCTCTCGCGCGTTCTCGGAGGGGTCGTGACCGCTGTTCTGCGTTGTCACGATGTCTCCGTGCTGGCCATGCCATCAGGAGGACCATCTGGCGATATTGGACTCGACACCCCGCTTCTTCACATGGTGGCCGGATCGCGTCCGGTCGTGAGGATTGTGAGGGAGGAGCAGGGAGGAGCAGGGAGGCGGAGGGGGGAGGAGGGAGGAGGGAGGAGGCCACCCCAAAGATCCTCGGCCACGCCAGGCTGCACCCGCGGTGCACGGGTTCGCCCTCGCCTTCGCCTTCGCCGCCGAGGGGTAGAGGGCAGCTCAGTCGGTGGGCGACGCATGGCCCAGGTGAGGGGCGCCCTTTGGGGGACCGCCAGGACCGAAAAGCAAATATACCGTCCGTCATCAACGGCCACCGGTAGAGCAGCAGCTCATTTTCCGGTTACCTTCCAGGACGCTGCCGAGCCACGAGATCCAGTGGATGGGCTGCGCTGCGCACGCGGCGTGCTTCCTCGACGCCGCCCTTTCTCTTCTCGAGGGCGAGAACCTCACAGCATCGTCGCTGAGAAAACGGCCCTTGCAGCGCGGCGGTCTCTGGCCAGAGAATGGCGAATTCGAGGTCCTGGTGGCCCCCTAGGCATCCAGGTACCGCGCCCACCCCTCCTTGTTGCCCCTCTCCCCTCACGCCTGTCTTGGTGTCTTGCCGTCCGAAAGGTCATCCGGCCCTCGGGTCACGACTCGAATGGGGGGACTGGACTGGGTGGACTGGGTGGACTGGGTGGGATGCGATGCGATGCGATGCGATGCTTCGTGGGGTCCACCGTCGAGGGGGTGATCCCGGACCACGCTGGGCGTGCAACCCCTCCAGAGCACCCCTCCCACGAGTCGCCGGTGCTGGTGCTGAGTCTTGCTGCTGAGTGTTGCTGTGTCGATGCTGCGTTGTCAGGTCACAGCCTCACTGCTTCAGTGGTTTAGGGTGGCCCTTTCATCCAGACGACCGACCGACGACACCTATTTACAGGCGAAGGAAGGCCTTCACGTATTGGGCCCCACCCGTACATACGGACACGCTGCAGTCAGCAATGATCAGAATAATTATAACCTCAGAGTATATATGGCGATGCGGCGCGTGTCCGCGTTGTGCGCTCGACACTCGAGGGCTCGCATGGGGCCGAGGATGAATGAAGGGGGCGCTGAGGTACCTGAGTCCAGTACAGTACAGTACAGTACATATTAATATCGCAGCGCGGTCGCACTGGGCTCAGTATCAGCGTGCGCGTCCCCGACAGGAGATGATGGTTCCGCGCTGGACGGCCCGCCGAATCCACGCCCATCACGCTCATGCCCGGAGGCCCCGTGACATCAGTGGCATCAGTGACATCAGTGAGGGCTTTCGGGCCTCAAGTGGGCATCGATACCTCTCTCTCCTCCAGTGCGTGTCTCCCTGATCGTGAAGTCGTCCACGTCCTGAACCAAACCAAACCAAACCAAACCACGGCCACCGCGCCAGCACCAGCACCAGCACCAGCACCAGCCCCAGCCCCCGAGTCCGGTACAGTACGGTCGGTGGCTACGGATGCACCGGTGCTGGTCACCTCACCCCCAGCGTGGAAGCATCGCAGTTCAGCTTGCCCCCCGGGACGCGGTGGTCGTGCTGGAGGCGAGGAATTGCAGGCCGCGAGCGAGTGGTCCCCGGGCGGCCACTCATCTCGTCAGGGAGCCATGGCGAGTGATGGCCATGGGCCACGGGCCACTGGCATCGACCAGCACGCACCGGAATATACTTCAGACCAAAATACGCTTTTCTCTCCGGCCGGCGCTGCTTTAACCGCCGCGCAGGATGCTTTCCCAGCCCCCTTCCCCCCTCCCCCCTCCACCCTTCACCCCCCCGCCTCTCCTTTTCCAGCAATTCGCGGTTCTCACTGCCCAGCGCGCACTCGGAGGGGTGGATACGAGAAGGGACTAGGGCGCGCACTAGGACGTGAATGGCCCATCCCACCAAACAGCCACAGCACCACCCACCCAGGCTCGCCAGGCCACTCAAGGCCGCCCAAGCCCACCCAGGGCCACACTGCGCACTTCTCTCGCCCTCATCCCTCTTTTTCTCGTCCCTCCCTTCATTCTTTCGTTCCCCTCTCTTTCTTAACTCCTTCACCCCTCACTCACTCCCTCCTCATCCCATCGACCTCGATACGTACCATCGACGACGATAATACCTAATACCATCCATCGACATCCTCGACTGGCGACGCACATTCCGCCACCCCATCTCACCCATCCACACTCGTCGAACGCGACTGCGCAGTTCTTGCCCCCCAGGCGAGATCTCGTCCCCGTCGCGCATACTGGCCGCTGCCACCATTATACCCACCACACAATCGATGACAAGAGAAAGAAAACAAATGAACACTACATCGACAAGAAATCAAGACACACTTTAAGCCCTACGCCCACGCTCGCGCGCGCCAGACGATTTCAACCATCGCTCTGAAGGAAGAGGAGAAGGACAAGCATCCAGGCACCCCCCCAATACCCGACCGCCGCCCAAAATGCCTGTCGCAAGCATGACCGTCCTGCCCACCACTGCAGCATCGTCCAACATGAGGAAATCGTCGCTGGCCCCCGAGAAGAAGTACAAGTGTCAGTTCTGCAATCGAGCTTTCAGCAGGAGTGAGCACCGCAGCAGACACGAGAGATCACGTAAGTTCTTTTGTTCCTCGATACATTCGCATCGTACCTTCCCCTCCTTTTCGCGGGTCGCGTGCAGCTAAACCTTGGTCCCGCATCGCAACCATATTTATTTTCATCGCAACAAGCATCCTTTTTCGTCGCATTCCGCGAGAACACGGCTAACCCGTTGTCGCAGATACGAAGGAGCGCCCTTTCAAGTGCATGAAGTGTAGAAGTACCTTCGTGCGACGCGATTTATTGCTTCGACATGACCGAACGGTGCACGCCAAAGATGGGGGCATCCCTCTCCACAGCGACGTAAAGCGACGAGCTGGTCCCAAGCCCAGCCCCTTGGCCGGTCCATCCAAGTCTGCCATCTCCATCGACACATCAGCTCTCGAGCAGATCGAGGCGAGCAGTGATGGATTGGTTGATCTCGAAACGGCGGCGATGTTGATGACCGACCTCCACCACAAAGCAACGGCAGCCATGCGCACCGCAGGCGTCGGACCATATGAGAATAGACCTGGAATGGCTTTCCCTCACCATGGTGCCGCGCTGATGGAGCCATTGACCGGAGCCATCTCGCTCCCGCAGGTGCAGTGGGATTCATTCATGCCACAGTCCGTAACGGAGCCCAAGTCTCACTCCATCACTTCGACCGCTTCTGGATACCAGGACTCGCAGGCCTCATTCACCAGTGGAAGCACGATGCAACCTCATCCAAATCAGCTACCACCCATCAACAAAGCAGCAGCTTCCAGCTACAACGGTCTTGTGCCCGCTTTGCAATCGATGATTGACTCGTTGCCACCATCGGGTACCGCTACGCCAAGTCAACAATCACCGTCGCAACCCCGCGCTGGAGAACAATCGCCAAAAGCTCCACAGGTCTTGAGCGACGATGAGCGCAATATCATCCTCGATAATATCCGCAATGACAACAGTGAACACGCAATTCCTGAGAGCTTTCGTCTTCCTAGCCTCGCATCACTGAACCGGTATCTCGCGACTTACTTCGGTCTGTTCCATCACCACCTGCCTTTCTTGCATCCTGCATCCTTCAAGCCAACTGAGATGTCACCTCCGCTGTTGCTTGCTGTCCTGTCCATCGGTGCATTGTACGCTTTCGATCAAGATCAAGCCTACGTGCTCCACATCGGGTCCAAGGTACTCGTCAACCAGTTCTTGCAGAACAAGGAGAACTTCAGCTCGCGCAAATGTCCTCTGTGGACCATGCAAAGCTCTCTGTTGAACATGATCTTCGCAAGCTGGAGTGGTGATCCAAAGGGTCTTGAATGGGCCTGCTCCATCAAGAGTCTTTTGGCAAACATGGTCGCTGGCAATCGCTACGAGCTCAAGCTTCGCACTGAGGCTCGTGAGGGTGCACAGCCTACTCGGGCCGAGTGGGTTGAAGATGAAGGATGTCGACGCACGTACTATGCTGTTTACATCTTCTTCGGTCTCCTAACATTGACCTACAATCACACTCCTGCGATCAGCTTCAACGAGTTTGAAGACCTTCAACTACCATCAACGGAAGCGATGTGGAATCTCAATGTCGTCGATGAAGCTACTTGGCCAGAACACTTGAAGGCCTCGCAAGCTCCATCGTTCATGGAAGCTCATGATAACCTCTTCCAAGGAGAATCATTACGTTACAGTGCTTTCGCGACTCGTGTCATGATCAACGCACTCTTCCTTGAAGTTTGGTATCACAAGCGCAGCCCAGAAGCTCTGCAAGACGTCGTCACGGAATACAAGCTTCGCCTGGCTCTGGAGACTTGGGAGAAATCCCTTACCCTGTGTGAGCCTGAGGTGGTTGCCGTTCCTCTCAGTGCGCCTCACAAAGGCCATCCTCTGATTTTCAATGCCATGGCCATGTTCCGCAACGCCTGGGCTCGTCTTGAGGTTGATCTCAAGTCAATTCAAGAGGCTCTCCGATATCACGATCCGTATGAGGTCGCCGCCGCAATGTCAAATGCTCGAGACAAGGTCAAGAGATCCAGCGAGATGATCAAGGTTATTCAAGAATGCTTCAACTGCATTGAGACTGCAGCTTTGCAGGGCATCCGCTGGGTGGCCCGCACGTCCGCCACCAACTGGAGTATCGAACACCCACTTTGTGGTCTTGATCTGATGGTCATCCTGAGCTTGTGGCTCTATCGCCTGGAACATGACGAGGAGCCTGCAACCGAGGAAGAAATGACCATGTACAACAAGATCCGCAACCTGTTTGACGATGATTCTGTTGAGATCTATGGCAACAAGCTCAGCTCCACCGTTGCTCGACTTTGGGGTGGCATGCTTGATGAGGTCGTCGTTTGGGGGTAAGTCATCATCCGCTCATTCACTAAAATAATGCTAACGAATTCACAGCATCACCAAGCTCATGGGAGAATCTTTCCGTCTTCACGCACAAGCCCTCGTCGGCTACGAAGACGACATCGAAGCTTCCGACGTCTCAACGCCCTCAATGATCTCTCAAGGTGCCGACGACAACGAGGACAGCGTGTACTAAGACTGAAAAAATTTCCTTGCTTTAACGATCTCCATGATTTCCTTTGTCTTTCCTTGATTTAGACTCTGATATCCCTCTCATCTCTGTCTCCTGTTTCGTCTTGCTCGAATATCTCTTTTGTCAATGGCATATAGCGTTTCATTACAGGCTGGAATTCGGCACAGAATAAGGTCACGGGCAACAATACGGGTTTGGTCTGGTCTGGTCTGGTTGGCTTGGCTTGGCTGGGCTGGGCATACATCGGGATCATCTCTTTCCTCTTTATACCATCTCCTAGGCGCACTGTTCCGCGCCTCTCTCACACTACTTAATACCGCACGCACACATCTCTGGCTGGCCCACCCATTGTGTTGTTTCTGCCCTGTCCTTGTATAAGTTGCTTTATTCGTTTGGTAGTTCGGTGGTTCATTTCGGGCATATTACCATACCTACTTTTAATACCTCTTGTACTCCTCTCCTACTCCTCATCAATCATCAGATACCTTGTTCGATATACATCTGCTTCTGCTTTGGTTGTTTAGTTCTTGCTGCTTTGCGCGCGAGTTCCTTGCTGCAGTCGTGGTTGCAATGTCGATGTGGTTTGCGCTTTCTTGTATTTATGTATATGCGTATGCATGTGGAGGAACAAGAATGCTGTGGTGGATTAAGATGGATGAAACAGGTTGTGAAAGACGGAAAGATGGAGAAATTGATATGGGCAGGATGCCCAAGCTGTATAGATAGCCAGTATCTCGGTCAGCATCATATTGATTGTTTAAAATTGCATATCAACATCTGTTCCATTCTGCTTATCTGTGATTATGATCAGGGATATAATCTTTTTGTTGAATATGACTAGACTCCTCTGCACCGTACATTTATCTCGTTGAAGCATAGCATCGTCGCATAACTATTTTCACTCGAGTTCGCTCTCTCCTTGGCTGCTCTTCGCAACGTTTACTTGTTTTGTTTACTTAACGCACCGCGATTCCTATAACATGCAACAAAGATTTACACGTTTTCCTCAAGCTTATTTTATTATTGTTCTTATTTACTAATCTTGCGACATGCAACAAAGTTTGCCTAAGTCGGTCCTTGGGACAGACATTTAGCTTCGACAACCAGCAACCAACAAAAGAAGTGTCTTTTGTTCCTGTTTTCTTTACTAATCCTGCGATGTGCAACAAAACCTACTGAAGTTAGGGCGCCTCAGAAGAGTGCAGGTTTTGCTGCACATTGCTCAGGTCGATGTCCGTCTCTTTCTCCCAACTTTGCGCAGGCTTTTGTTGCACGTCGTTGAGCTGAATGTCCGTCCTTTTGCTTTGACTTTGCCAGGTTTTGTTGCACATCGCAACCAGACATAAGAAACCGGACATTGGAATTGTTTTCCAGCTTTTTGTTGCACGTCGCAATCCTGACATTCGAGACCAAACATTGTGGTTCTGGTTGTTGTTTGTTTGAACTGATTCCGTGCTTTTGTTTACTCTAACCAACCGCGAACCTGCCGACGTGCAACAAAGAACTGACAAAGTCGGAGCAGGAAACCGAACATTCAGGTCAGCGATATGCAACTAAACCTACCAAAGTCGGAGCACGAGGTGGAACATGCAGATGAACCGATATTCAACAACATTCAATACTCCACGTGTTGGCTTTGCCTGGTGAGTGTGAAGCCCGGCTACCCGCAGACTCAAAGACCGCTTCCTGGAAACTCGAAGACTGGTTTCAGATGTTGAAGATGGTTATAAATAGGCCATACCGAAATGTTCTTCGCAGTAGTCTGGTTGAAGGGGACTCGAAAAGGCTTAACAACGTTCTCGTGATGTGGTTTTTACGGTTTAATCATATATTATGATCCAATCTCTGCTGTGTAATGTAATAGCAGATGAGAATCAAAACTAGGAAAGTTCAAGGTTGAAGTACTTCAAAGTATCATCCCTTTCTGTTAGTTGAAAGCTTAGCAATTTTTTTTTTCGTATTCTTGCTCTGAATCGGGGTCCTCGAGCGCGCGTCTCGCCGATTAGCTTCTTAGAGATGTTCATTGTAGATGGCTTTGTATAACCAGAATAGTGGACTTGAACTAAGGGTTCGTCGAGCGTGAAACGGGAGTCAAGTGAGAGACGGGAGGGTTCGCTTTGCTTTGAGCTACATAAAGAAAACATTCAATTTGTAAAGGCAATTATCCGAATTGATGCTTTTCAAATACTAGATCTAAGACTTGTTCCTTAGTGCTCTTTGCAAAAGTCTGCTCTTCGATATCATGCCGAGTAGATTCCCACCTCTCCTGGCACAGTTCCGGGGCCGTTGGTTAACAGACTTCTAGAAAGTGTACTCCTTCTCTTGCGCGCGATCTGTAATTAAATACTCATCATCCGTATGATCCCTTCAACTGGTCTAAGATATTCATAGAAAACTCTGGCATACTTCTTCGTCCTCGCTCTCACTATCTCTAATTTATGGGAGGTGGATGTGTGAAGCAGATATAGCAAAATTATCATCATCTTCATCGAGAGATGTGGAGATCCTGAGCCTGGCCCCACGGTCTTGGCCTTCCTCATCCATCATCTCATTCTCATCGCCACCTGTAAAACTCATACCGTCATCATCCTCGTCCATATTATGTCAACTTAGCAGCTCTCAATGCCAAGCTCGAGGCTTGCTTTCCCTTCAGTTCTCATTCTTCTTTCAAGGCAACCCATATTAATCTACCTCTCTCTCGTACGCTTTTTATGATTTTCGTTCCCACAGAAGGAGTGCTCACTTGAACGAACAGCTGCCAACCATACTCGTCCTCTTCTGCGGAAAAGCATAGAGAACAAGAGAGAGCGGAGTGACTTTCCCTCGTAAGAGACACATATGTGGCTTCTACGAAACGTCAACTGCTCGTTAATTCACACCTTCCCTCGCATGCCGCGTCCAGAACGGCTCTCACTGTTGGCTGGCTCAGAACCCTTCTCTCTCTCCCTCCCCCCTCCTCACTCTCCACCAGTCAATCAATTGGGAGCTCAGCTATGTCGACTAATCGACCAACCAAGACTCAACAATCTCATCCACTCTCCTTTCGACAAAGCGATACATCAATCTTCTATTACTCGAGTCCACTCTCCCTCTCACATTTCTCATCCTCATCATCAACCGACTAATCAAGGCTCAGCAATCTCATCTCATCCTCAGTCTCTCCCATACCACTCTTATTCTCTCAACCAAATTAAATTAAAAAAACCAGCCAACTTCATAGCCACCTCATCGTCAGCAAACTCTACAGCTCATCTTTATCTCAACGCTGCCACCTCAAAAACAAATCGCACTTACAATCCTACCTCGACTCTCATCTTTCACATCATCTTTAAAACTCACTTATTTCACAACCGCCGCCATCTCACATCATGTTAAACCAAGACAGTTCTACACGAGTCGACTCCAACACCACATCCAAATCTTTGACAAAATCCGAATCCACACCTCGATCTCAAAGTCAACCAATCCTTAAGGAGCAGCAAGCAAGCCAAAATGGTAAGAAGCGCTCACACTCCCCTACTGCAGAACAAACATCTCCACGCCGGCCATTGAGGATACCGAGCTCCTCCATAGCAGAGATATTTAATTTAGTAGCAGCAAGGAGTCCCAGCCCAGCGGCAGAGAGACAGTCTAGACATTTATCACGTGAACGAACTCTGGCAGCAGAGGTTGAGCAGGAGAACGAAGATCGTTCTCCAGCACGCTCACCTTCTTTGTCCATTCCACTGGACCCACCTCCTCCTGATCCAGCTACTCAGAATCGATCGTCAACTGCTGCTCTGCCCAAGAAAAAGAGAAAGGCTTCAACATCAGAGACCGAAGAAAGCCAGAAAGAGATTGTGGTTATTGACCTGGTGTCTGCTAGCGAGGATGAGGAGTCCGAGCCCCCTAGGAAGAAGCACTGTCTTGATGCGGCGAAGGTTGATAAGGGACCAATACTGGCGGTTGAAGATCATGGCGGACTTTTGGGGGAAGAAACCCATGAGGAGTCAAGACACTCAATGTCGTCAAATAAGCAGGCGATTGAAAATGCAAGTCAAGCAAGGGCTCTAGGCAAAGGACAACGTCTAGAGTCACGACAGACATTGCCGATGCCAACGCAGGTTATTGAAAGTCCAGTCCAGGCAGAGTCATCAAGCAAAGAACGACGTTCTAGTTCGAAGCAAACATCTTCACTACCTACAGCATTCACAACTCTAGCGCAGGCAGATGCTTCAAAGAAATGGCAAATTCTGGAGACTGCAGAGGAAGAAAAACCTATCATCGACAGCACTGGCGATGAGCCTCTTGCTTCAAGCAGCATATGCAATGTGGCTAACCTAAAGCACTACAATTTAATGCTCTTAGCTATAGAAGAGGAGACACGCGCGTCAAAGATACGAGATATCGCGCACACCTGTCCAGACGTGCTAAAGCCCCAACTTCCAAGTTCCGACAGTCCAGAGACAGTAAATCTACAAAAGCCAGTGGTGGTAGTGCAGACACCCAACCCCAAAATATCTCGTCAACTCAAGCGACCAAACAAAGAGGTAATGATTGCATTTGTACAAAGATTGAAGACCCCGCCTAGGACTGGCGCAATCCGCACGGACATGGGTTATTCCAAGCCAGGGCCGAAAAAGAAGAGAAAGGCAAAAAAGCCGCTTATTGGACCAAAGACTTCAACGGGAAGGGAAAGAGTAGTTAAGGAAGGGTATGAAAAATTTCAAGACGTGGATACGAACTCTATTGCGTGGCGCCTAGCTATAGATAAGATGAGAAACACATACGTCAATTCTAAAGGAAGTCAGGAAGAACATTCTATGAAGGGCGACTTGAGCTTTGACACATCAACTGTCTTTGTTACGAATGTACTCAAAGCCAATGCATTAAATAGCGAGAAGCAGGAAGTAAGTTACACCGAGACGAACATTGCCTTCCCTCCGCTAACTTTAAGTAGGAGGGCAGCGTCAGATTGTACAAGATCCCAACTTGGGCATCCTCTCAGTTGCCGGATCTGGCGGCAAATGCCTCATTCGCATCATCATCATCGTCACAGAACGACAAGCCGCCAACATTCTTGTTAGTAATTGCGATGCCAATCTTCAATGTGCCTATTAATCAATAGCAGGAAACCCCTTCCGGACGTTGTACAGATAGCACTTGGACCCCATATCTTCTCCATTCACCAAGCTATCCTCAGTTGCCATTGTCCAGTGCTCGCCGAGGCTTGTTCTGCCAGCGGAGGCAACCTTCCAGAAATGCTGGCAGATGTGGATGTAGATGTATTCGGTTTACTCGTAAATTGGCTCAACGGCCAAGTTTATCGACTCCGCGGCCAGCACTTGCTACTGAACTCATCCGGAAAACCATCATATCAGTACCGATTAATGAAACTCTGGATCTTGGCGAGCAGACTTCGTCTTCCAAGACTTCAGAACGAGGCACTTGACATGCTCGAGGCGAGGATTCGTGAGGATAAACGGATGCAAACCAAATATTTCGAAAAAATATACAGCAACACTAGCAGGGATGATGGTCTACGGAGGTATATCGTCGACAAATACCTTGCAAGCTCGCTCACAGAGGAGGTTTCCGACAGCTTTCCGAAAGAGCTCCAGCAGGAGATATTCGAAGAGAGTCTCATTAAACAAGAGGACGGTGGTGCTATCCGGGAAGGCGGGATGGCGAGGTATCATGCTGTCGAGGACAGTGAAGCAAAGATCGAAAGGAAAGGGTGAGGGTAAGGAAGCGGAAAACTCGTATTGAAGAAGGGATCTTGATCCTACGTACACTAGCATATTAGCCAAAGCGGAGAACAGCATGGACTTAGCCAATAATGAACAACGGAGTACGAGACTTGGTTCCGGGAAGAAAGTTTTGTGATTGATGGAGTCGCCAAAATGGAGTCGATTTTGCATCAAGAGCTTGTTGTACAAGCAAACACAAATCGTGGGTCAAAGGTCCTGCAAGCAGATGCGAGGCCGATCAGCCGCTCGCTTATAGATCCTGATGTGGCCTTAGCTCATGAGCTTAAATCCGGAAGGGTTCTTTCCCGCTGGCTTGCTGATCGAGAACGGATGAAGGAAATTCACCTGATCGAAGAAGATAGCCGTGGTCGCCAAATCGCCACTGCCACCGAGGCTGTGGTTCTGCCGGATGACGGGATGCCGCGATGACCTTCGACAGCTTCAACAGTGGGCTTGCTGCCAATATCTCAATGTCTCAGCCTACAGCAGATAGATCGCAGCATCCAACATCCGTAGGCATCAGGATTACCCTAAATTCCTAGTACAGAAGCGAGATGATATTATGTACGTACCGACATTGGAAGATTGGCTACCCGTCAGTCGATACCTTGAGAGAACTCACGGGAAGCTCAACTCGCTTTTCCCAAGCTCTTCTGCCCGAGATTCCAAAACTTAGATGCGATGATTAATCGGTCATTAATAAACCAAGCTCATCCCAAAGGAGACGATGACTTCTTCATTTGGCGCACTATCCACAGAGCGTGGTGCTTATGGTTGAGCGGATCTCCCTCCAACGTCCACTAGGTTCGGCCTTCCACGAGCCGAGCAGCGTCATGTCTATCATCGTGATAAATGAGAAAGACATCTGCAGTTGAGCCATAAACATCGCTTCCACCAACCAATCAGAAATGCTCCATGCCTCAGAATATCCGCCAAGCGAAGGATTGATCCGAGTTCTTTCCTCCTTCATAGGCTTGTCAACGGATTTCAGTAGACCCGGTGACGTTTAGTATTCAAATCTTGACGGATGTGGAAAGATGACAAAGATCATTCTTTCCTATGTTAGAAGTAGATATATAGTCCTTTTATCCTTCCCCTTACTCTCACCCTCAACAACTCATCACATCTTGTGCACTTTGCTGCGCTCAATCTCGCTCTCAGGTCTCTCATTCGCACTCAAAGTCTAAACCATACCTCCAACAGTCAAGATGCGTTTCTCTTCGACTGCCGTCGCCGTCACTGGCATCCTCTCTACAGCTTCTTCTATGCCCACCAAGAGACAATCCACTACCACGGATATTGATCCAATCATCCTCCAATATGCATTGACGGTCAGAACTCCCCTACCACGTGTATCTCCACCAACTGACAATTTGTAGCTTGAACATCTTGAGAATGCTTTCTACAAGAAGGCTCTGTCCATGTGGGACCAAGATTCGTTCGTCGATGCTGGCTTCCCTGCCATGATCTATAATGAGCTCAAGTATATCGCACACGACGAGGAGGGACACGTGGTCTATCTGGAAGCTGGTCTTGCTGCAGCTGGTGCTCAACCTGTTGCTGCTTGCACTTACTCTTTCCCAATGACGACTCCCAAGGAATTCATCTCTCTTGCGTCTGTCATCGAGGGTGTCGGAGTTTCAGCATACCTCGGAGCTGCGCCTCTCATTACCGACAAGGCATATCTCAGCGCAGCAGGTTCCATTCTCGTCACAGAAGCCCTCCACCAATCTGCCACTCGAGGAGCAATAGGCGAGATCTCGATGGCCAACGTTTTCGGTACACCAATGGGCATCAACGCTACATACAGTATTGCCAGTGCCTTCATAACTTCATGCCCGTCTACCAACATGGCACTTCCAGTTGCTGCATACCCAACACTTACCCTCGTCAGCGGTTCTCCCACTGCTCCAGGAGTTCTGATCGATCTTCAACCCATGACCATGCCCACTGGCACCTATTATGCCACCTTCGTCAGTGGTCTTGACATCGTTCCTGTTACACCACAAAGCAGTGGCAATGGTATGATCATGGTCTCAGTTCCAGCGATGGTATCTGGTCAAGGCTACGTGTTCTTGACTAAAGACAATTCTGGAAACCTGACTGATTCCAACATCTTGGCTGGTGAGTACCTCGTGATCATTTTTCTGGCTCTCGTACTGACATGTGATAGGGCCTGCTATTCTTGAGGTTACCCCAAGCTCCCCAACTTTCAACCTCACCATCACTTAGATACTACTGCCATTGAGACCTCTTTACGCATGTCACGATAACAACGTGTTAGCTTTTGGACCGCCAACCATGTAATTATTATGATTCAGGTGCTTAGGCGCGATGTATTCTGGCGTTTTTGGAGATTAACACTATTCGTATTGTACAGAAAGATTGATAAGGAAAGAGTATGTAATGATAATCACTTAATTCATGATCACGACAGGAGCCTTTCCTTCTCGTCACGTGGATATACTTGCCGAGTCAAATCCTAGGCTATAATTGTGATCATACGAATTTAAGAAGTCAGCAAAATTGTAGATATAGTTTAGTCCATTCCAATTTCAATAAAAATCGCACAAGATCTTAATGACAAGGGAAGACTTTTTTCTTTTTGGTCACGTGATGTGATCTGAGGAGCGGAAGGCTTGATATCATTTAAAGTTTGGTATCGTCATGACACCTATCAGTTATTACATGGCATTATAACTGGCGATCGGAAAGAGCAAATGTTTTCAGGTTTTATCTCTTTTTCCTCCGCAACAGCCCCTTTTCATACCAGACTCAAATGAGTGAAAGTCCGTGCTCAAGCGAATAAAATTTGTCAAACTTTGGCTTTCTTCTCACAACGACAAAACTTGCAAGCAGACATCTCCCTCGAGTCTCGAGATAAGCGCCTCCAGATATGCTCACGCGCACTCAGCTTCATCATCAACTGTTCCTGCCAAAGGATGCGGGGTACATCCTAGCTCTTCGCGGCCGACGAGGATATGTACGATGACGGAGGACTGACGAAGCTCGCGAAAGCTCCCAGCACCACTTTTCTTACGTACAAAATTGCAAGTTTCTTCACGTCGAAACAGCGCTCTTCTGAGCGTCTCCCTTTCCAGCTGACCAGTCATTTCTTGTCATCTTCTTATCAAAAGATTCGAATGTTCGATCTGCGGATCGGCGCCTTTTTTTGTTGGTGGAGACTGTCATAAATACCAGGCATAGGAACTAAGCTTTTAGGGACGTTAGGTTGCTCCGTCTTGGACTTTTCTTTAACATTCCTCCTTCTTTCTATTGTTTTGTTCTAGAAGAGAGTACAACGAAATCTTGGAGAAACCCCGAACATGCCTCATCATGCTGAGAACGAGGCTGATGCAGCTCAACTAGCTGCATTGGGTCACAAGAGCGAGTTGAACAGGAATTTCTCTCCTCTGGCAATGCTAGGTCTTGCATTCGCTATTCTGAATTCATGGACGGCGTTGGCGGCTTCTCTTTCGTTAGCTCTTCCTAGTGGTGGATCGACAAGTGTTCTTTGGGGTCTAATCAGTATGTTTCCCTGCTAAAATGTCGACGAGACGCTCACGTGAATACAGCTGCCGGTGTCTGTAATCTCTGCTTGGCTGTCTCCCTTGCTGAATTCTTGTCTGCATATCCTACTGCCGGAGGACAGTATCACTGGGTAGCAGTCATTAGTTGGAAGAGATGGGTACCGCTCCTTTCCTGGATTACGGGATGGATCAATACCTCAGGATGGATCGCTCTCGTCGCTTCTGGTGGTCTCTTAGGCTCCCAATTGATCGTGGGAGTAATCTCTCTCATGAATCCAAACTATGATCCTCAGAGATGGCATCAGTTCCTGATCTATATCGGATACAATCTTGTCGCATTCCTGGTCAATGCTTTCATGACGGGAGCGTTGCCGCTAGTCACTAGAGGTGCGTTTATCTGGTCAATTCTGGGATTTGTGGTTATTTCGATTACGGTCCTGGCTTGCGCTTCACCAGATTATTCGTCGGCGACGTTCGTCTTCACGGAATTCTTGAATGAGACGGGATGGCCGGATGGAATTGCATGGTTGTTGGGTCTTTTGCAGGCTGGACTTGGCTTGACTGGCTATGATGCCGTGGCTCACAGTAGGTGCATTTATCCTTTATTGCAGCATTATCTTGACATGTTACTAGTGATTGAAGAGATTCCCAATCCCGCTGTTGAAGGACCGAAAATCATGATCGCTTGTGTTGGCATAGGCATCTCGACGGGATTCGTCTTCTTGATGGTCTTGCTCTTCGTTGCAGGGCAAATCGATGGTCCAAACGGCGTCATCGCGTCATCAGCTGGTCCACTGCTACAGATCTTTTACAATGCTACTGGAAGCAAAGCTGGGGCAATTTGTCTTCTAATGTAAGCACCAATCATCCATCTGACTGAGTATCACTGACCAAACCAGCTTCCCATTGGTGTGTTTACTGTTTGCAACAACCTCCATCATGACCACGTCTAGTCGCATGACCTACGCCTTTGCAAGAGATGGAGGTCTTCCATTCTCTCGTATCTTCGCCAAGGTTCATCCAAAGCTTGAACTCCCACTCAATGCACTTTATCTCACAGTTGTTCTTGTCATAATCTTCGGCTGCATCTTCCTTGGGTCGAGCAGGTACCTCTCCTTAATCCTTGTCTCTGAATTCGGATGAAAAGCTAATACAACTAGTGCATTCAACGCCATCATCTCCGCGTCTGTTGTCGCCCTCGGCGTATCATATGGTATACCTATTGCTATTAACTGTATTCGAGGGAGGAAAATGCTCCCTGCTTCAAGGCCTTTCAAGCTAGGCGGATTGCTTGGATGGACTGCGAATTTAGTATGTTGGTCGTTGATGAGTATTTAGGAAGAGAACGCTGACGGGTTAAAGATTGGTCTCACATATGTTATTGTCACGACAGTTCTATTCCTCTTCCCTCCCGACCTACCAGTTACGGGGTCAAACATGAGTGAGCCTTCCTTTTTACTTCCGCATTCATTGATGTGCAAGTGCTAACATAGGCAGACTACTGCGTCGTCGTATTCTTCATCATCGTCTTCGTATCAATAGTTCAATGGTTCGTAGACGGCAAGAAGAACTTCACCGGACCGAGAATCAACATCGAGCAGTTGCAGAACGGAGAGGTGCTTGGTATGGATCCGGCTCTGGATTCGGAGACAGGTTCCGGAAGTGCGAGTTATATTGAGAAGGAGGTTAAGTAGATATATGACGAGAATTGGTGCAAGTGCAGGGTTTGTGGGTTAGGATTGCGGGTGCTGGTTTGATATGCGATTCGGGTACACTTTTGATTCAAATAATATCTCAGCGTCAATGTTTTGTATTAGCTTCCATTTCCAGCGGCTTCCATACATAAATAACTTCTTTGGTGAACTGTGTCCCGAGCCAGATATTGCTTTGGTTTCGATGTGGTAAATTACGGTTGCATTTCGAGTGAAACATCGTTCAAGCTTGCATTGGGCAATATCTTCGTTATGCGTCTGTATCACGCTATCCTTTATAAAACCCTATTTTCCTTCCCCCTCCCCCGGCTACTCTCAATCCAACTCATTTTATATAGTTATACTGTTTTCTTGGATTTATTTTCCTGAGTTTGTTTTATAATTTATTCTACAATTGGTTTTATGATCGACATAGCTTTTATTCGACTAGTCCAAGTTTAAGACCTTCATCAAGTAGCGAAAGAATTGCACTGCATCCCCCGCTTTGGCACTACCATGATTGAGCCGCAATGGAATGTATTCTAGAGTTAGCCCTTAAGCGGGATATTGTTTAAACAGCCTGAAATACTGAACGTGCAACACATCTCAAGCAGAAGCGAAGAACGAATCATGATGCGAAGACCTCCAGCAAGTACGAACAGCGCACCAAAAAACCATTGAAGCAATTATCAGGAAAGCCCAGAAAATAGGGATACTCAGCCTTCTTGCGGCTCAAGTTGTCGTTGCTGGCACGAAATCACGCGCAAGGCAGACTTTGCCTCGTTTCTTTCGAGGAAGTGGTGTGTGAGCAGGGTCGCCTATTGGATACACGTGTAGGACGGACTGATTAGCCACCCCCAGATTGTGTAGTTGGGCTCTGATGCGCATGGGAGCGAGGATCTCGAATGTAAAGTGAGGCTGCTGGTCGGCTGACAATGGTATTATAAGGAAGGCGCAGGGACTCCCCCATATCTACGTTTCCTCGACGTAGCTAACATTCTGATCGTTCAATCATACCAATATGTCAAGCAGCAGCAAGCATAGAAAGGCTTCGCATAGAGGGTCTTCACGATCCGAGTGGTCCGCATGGTCCGAATGGGAATGGAACGAAGAGCATGCACTATGGTGCCGCTACCGCGTCAATTCCGCAGGCGAATATCAATATGATTGGGAGCACAAAAATCCGACTTCCTCAGATACTGCCACACCTCGATATGTCCCTAATTCTCGCTCGAAGTACGAAGAAGCGCCGTCTTCATCCACAAATCAACCTCCCGTAACCTATCAGGACGAAAATTCCGAGCTTTATGAAACGGAATCTGCCAGAGAAACTGGAAATAATCCAATTGAGTTGAGACCAATTGAGGAAGAATGTTCACCTCCTCGCCATCAAAACGAGGGGGACAACTATGACTATGCTACAGGAACACCAAGCCCATACGTCCAGGAACAAGAGCAACAATCACATACCTCAAACATAGGGTACCGCAGCCAAAGTTATGAGGATACTCCAGAATATGCGCGGTCCTCGCATTTTCAAGGCCAACACCATCAAACAAATCACGGTAATGAGGGAAATTTTCCCGCCGAGCTTAGCCAATTGAGACTCCAGGATCCAGAGGACGCTGAAGATTCATCCGATGATGATGATAGTGACGATGGGAAGAAGCCAAAACCAGATCCAGGGCCAAAACCTAACGTGAGTACTGTTTTCCTGAGGAAGAAAGGTTTGGCTTACGCCGGCAGTGTAACCACCATGGATGTGCCAACGGCCCAAACCGAGATCCAGACGGCCCCGAACCCCGTCCTCCTCCTGCTGGATATTCCTCCAAATCGGAGTCAAAGAGTACATCGAAACATCGCTCGCGGGAGTCCACAAGGTCAAAAGACTCGCGAGATAAAGGCAGCTCCCGTTCAGGGGGAAGAAAGAGAAACGAAATTGACGTCGAGAGGCAGGAATTGAGTAATTTGGATATTTCACTGGAAGTCCAGAAAGAGTTTGAAGAATGGGAGAAGGAACACGAAACCTGGAAGGATGTTACTTGCGCGTGTGGTTATGGATATTATACAATCGAGGGGAAGTGGATACCTGGACAATCTGTAAGAGATGGGCTGGCACCTCCGAAACCACAGCATACATTCGAGTAAGGCATGCCTATTATACCAGTTGACGGAATACTGATTGGATTTTGATAATAGAACCGGGTTCTCTAACGGCATTGGCGTGCAGTGAGTCAACGTGGGGATGTACACATACGCTATCGGGTGAAGGGCTCTACTCTATCGATTGCAGTGTAACCTTCCGATAGAGTATCTACCTTCTTAATAACTTGTATTTTAAGGAAAACTAACTACTCTTCTAACTTTGACCCTAACCACAAACCTTAAGCCCCAACTAACCCTAATTTGCGGCTTCGCCGTTTACTAGCCCTTTATAGTTAATATTCGTCGCGAGTAGAAAAGAGGGAGGTTGGGTTTAAAGTTTCATCACATATCGCGCCGCGCCTTGAATCCTTAGAACTGGCTGCGACCGTGCCCTGCGCCCGACAGAGTCTCTGAAATCTAGCTGTAGCGCAGGGTAGAGTGGAGCCCTGCACCCGACAGTGTACGAAGTATGCGTATGACCGAGTCGACATGGGCTCCAACATGTCTCTGTCTCTCATGCTCTCCAACCGGGTGGGCTGGTGGACCGAGCCGGAGCATAGGGCTCCTTGTGATTGTGATGGTTCAGAGGCGCACCACCTCGTCACGGCCACAACCTCCCAAGTTGTGAAAGTGTAACGGTCCTGTTGGACGAAGGCGTCAGTCGAAGATCGAAAGATCCTGGATCAAGCAGGTAGCTGACGCATCAGGAGTTGATGGCATGTGATGATTTTCTTCCTTTTAAGAGCCGCCTTGTTAACCAATTATCTCCGCCTCTCTCGCCTGAGCAGGGCGCACACATAGAGCATGTGGACGGCGTGTGGCTGCAGTAGCCCCAGTCAGCATCCCTAACGCAGCCAAAAACCCTGAGGCAAGCGCTCCGCGATGCGTGAAATGTGAACCGCGAGCGCCACTCTTCACTCAGCCTAGGCGTCAGCGGCGGGTGTTGCTAGCTGTATCAGCTATTTGCACACATGCCGGACATGCAGAGCCGCACGCATTTACGATAAGATATCTATTTCCACGATGTTCTCCGAAGAGTATCTCTTGGACCTCTGCAGCGACATCGAAGCTCCGCTACGAGAGATGGAGTCTCCGCATAGTGCCATCGCGGCTGCTGAGCCCTCGAGCTCGATCGAGACTTTGATGCATCCGGATGTGATTAGAATTGGATGAGCCTGGCAGGAAGCAGTTACGGCATGCAGTTCAAGGCTCGACGCGCAACGCTCTCTGGAAAGAACATTGACAAGTCTAGCTCCACAATGGAAAACATCGTGCCAACGATGTGAGAAGAATTGGCGATGTCTATACCGGGCAACACGCGAGATGTACCTTCGATGAACTCAAAAAGGAAGCATTTAACGCGAAAGAAACATGCAAAGCATCCGAAAACGAGTTTCTGAGAAAAGTTGAGACTGCAATAGATTCGGTCCAGCCCTACTTGCCCGCGGTTGACGTCCTCATACAACAGTGGAGCAACGGAACATCAATTGTATCAATTGTTTGGGGAGGTCTCCGTGGGCTACTCGGCGTAAGTATACGGAGAGTAAATCCCATGTGATGCGACAAAACCTGAAATAACACTTGCATCTGTTTACTGACTGCTTTATAGGTCGGAGCTCAGAAACTGGGAATCGATGCTTTGATTGAGGATGGCATTATGCTGATATTACAGAATGTCGATACTTGGTATCTAAACATCCGGAATGATCCCGAAGGGTTTAGCCCCATCGACGAAATAAGTAAATATCTTTTCAGTTCGGTGCTTGGGTTCGTGATTGAGGCCCGCATTCATTATCAGAGCCCCTACACAGGTTAGTAGAATATCCACAACCATCGCTCTAAGTGTATGGGTTTATTGACCCTGAGCTAGTCAAGTATCTGAAAGCCGGATTTACCTCATTGCCCCAAGTCATAAAATCTATGGTCATGAGCATAAGGCATTATGCTGACAATCAGCACAAAGCTGCATCCTCCTGCAGTGCTGCACGTAAGATTTATAAAATAATATCTTCTTTTATTTGGACCCATGTCTAACTCTGATTGCTTTAGGATCCAACCAGCGCTGGCTTGGTAAGCTCACAGTGTCCTGAAATTCAAAGCAAACAAACAAATTAATTTACCTAAATTAGAACAGCTCGGTCAATTCAAGCTTCAAGGCACAGAGCGGCGTATGCAGGCGTCATTTAGAGATGGTAAGTACTTTCGGTTACATACTACATCTTGACTTTGGACATCAAATCATTAATACCCAAACAGAAAGTCTTCAATACTATCAACAGCATCAGCGTGTCAACGATAAAGTAAACGATCTGCATAGGATGAGGCTTGAAGATGAAGCTAGCAAGAACGGTGACTCTCCCTACGGAAGCTTTCCTTTACGTTGATGCAACTAACGCAAAAAAAAAACGTATCAGTCCTTCGAGCGACGAACATCCTCGAACCCATGCTTTCAGACCGAACATTCATCCCAGATATTACCCCTGGAACTTGCAGTTGGATCCTCGGCCATGAGAAGTTCAAGACTTGGATGACAATGGGATGCAGTCTGCCACTTTGGATACATGGGGCTCCAGGCAAGTACATCGTGATTATTTATTTATTTCTGTGATGATTGTGCTCATTCTACACAGGTTGTGGGAAATCATCCTTGGCAACATTCCTCGGTGGAAATTTGGACCCGTCACAGACTACTTTCGCACATTTTTTCGGAGGTACTGATAAGCAATCGATAACCTCAAAATCTTTTGGAATCTCTATTGCTTTTCATATTCTCGACCAGAGAGCGTCGCCTCGGCCCGAAGATCGAGCAGCCATCAACATAGTGGCGAGCTCGTGCCTAGATCTCGACAATAGCAGCCAGGTGACGTTTAGTATTCTTCGGGAACCCCTCATGAAGGCTTTGAATACCATTGTCAAATACGCACTGATCATTGATGGTGTCGATGAATGTACCGATATTGGGGATGTGAGGGATTTTGTTGAAGATCTCTTTCACCACAGTCCCAAGCTGCATCCAAAGATCATCATTCTTTCTCGTCGCCACTGTAGCTGGACGAACTTTAAACCAGATCCAATCTGTCTCGAAATGGATGAGGTCACTGTAAGGCCTGATATCGATCACTTCATCGCCACGGAAATAGCAAAACGCCCGATGCTTGCATCGATCGAACACGAGATTCATGCCAAAGCTCGAAAAAGTGACCATGGAATATTTATATGGGCACGAACCATGATAGATCACCTCTCCCAAAATGATGTAGTATTTGAGGAGGATCTGCTGCAGAGACTTCACGAGATCCCCAAATGCCTCAACGACTTTTATGAAAAGACGCTGTCGAAAGGGAGTCAGGAACGAAGCCCCAAAACTTTGCGACTGAGAAGACACATTTTTCTGTTGCTGCTTAATCCACAAAGGGTATTGACCGTAGCTGAGCTTGGGACTGCATTACAATTTCAAACGCGAGATCGACAGCATGGGCAGAAGCTGATCGATATAGGCTATACTGTCTCCGATCTTTGCGGACCCCTTGCGGCAATCAGGGATGACCGTGTGGCATTATGCCACAAATCCGTCGTGGAGTTTTTGGTTCAACCCGAGCGCGAAGGCATTGCTCAAGAATTTTCCTTACATGTGTCCTACGATAACTCGAACGCGTTCCTTGCGAGCCGGTGCCTTAATGTACTTTCAGAGGATCAAAACCGGTCACCGACTCGTATCGCATATCGGCTGTACAAGAATGTCTACCCTGGGGCTATTGATGCACTAGTAGCTAAAGGGCAATTGCACATTCTTCGCGAAATTGTTTTCTACGAGTACGCAGCACGGTACTGGGACTATCATCTCACTGCTGTCG
Organism: Phialocephala sp. D728; assembly: GCA_003988865.1. Lineage (NCBI taxonomy): Eukaryota > Fungi > Ascomycota > Leotiomycetes > Helotiales > Mollisiaceae > Phialocephala > Phialocephala sp. D728. The sequence goes on from QYAJ01000135.1 coordinate 72,328, forward strand.
GCGAGCCTTCGAGAGAACTTCTGCAGCAAGTGGACTTATTTCTTAACAACTACGAGTTCGTCACTTGGGCCGAATACTTGTACAATCGCAGTGAAGATATCGGACCACTCGCAGAAGTTTACGGCGGGCTCAAATCTTGGTGGAATGCCTTGCCAGAAGATTCCAAAAATCTTGTGTCCTTGGAGCATTTCTTTGAAACACCCTATAGGGCGCTCAGCAGATTCTACCAGACTGATGGAGGTGACATGCTTCTCAAAAATTTCTGTCTTTACCAACTTGGGGGTTTCTATGCCTTGCAAGCTGAGCTTGAGCTCGAATTCCAAGTCAAGCGTGAGGTAATGGATGGCTTTCAGGCATCTCTAGGCGCTAATAATCCACTCACGTTGAGGGCAGTGGCAGCGTTCGGGATGTGCTATACTGTTCGAGGGCAATTGACGGAGGCGTTAGAACTGTACACGCGTGTCGCTAATATCCAGAAGGAGAACCCTGGCTCACAAAGCCCTGATTATTTGGAAAGCCGCCAGCAAGTTGCATTTCTTCAATTCCTAATGACGGATTTTGAAAAGGCAGCCGAAACCCAAATTCAGGTCTCAACAGGCTGGAAAACGATACAAGGCTCAAAACGCTATCACATTCTCGTCAGCAATCTCTTCGAGGGTTATATATATGAGGCGAGAGGTTTTCTAGAGGAATCATTAGCTCTATACCAGGCTGTGTGGAAAACTCAGAGTGAATCATTAGGCGAAGACAATCCCTTGTCCTTGTATGCTCAGGTTTGCATGGCTTCTGTGTACCGGAAACAACATCAATATGAAATAGCACTGAAGAATCTGAAGCACGCATTCAAGACTCGAGAGCAACTCTGGGGCCTCCGAGACAGCGCTGTCATCGACACGGCTATCGCGCTTACTATCACGTATCGTGAGATGAAAAGGTTCGACGATGCGAACGCTCAAATTGACTTGATCTCAGAAGCAGGTGGTCTGGAAGTATTTTTTGAGAGGAATTGCCAAGTGAACCATCTGAAGGCGCTTGTCCTTATCGACTCAGAAGAAATCGAGACTGCCAGAAAAATTCTACAGAATCTTCTGGACCGGCAAGACGAGATGGGAAGAGAATTCAACAATCGATCACTGCTCTGGGTTCGCTTGACACTCGCTACGATCTTACGAGCCAGCGGCAGAGCTGATGATATTCCAATGCTATTTTTTGACATAGTCACGTCACTACAGGATGACGACTGCAGCCTTATTCTCCTAGATACTAGAGACGAATTGCAACTTGCTGAAAATGCATTGCGACTGAGTCAGAGACAGGAAGAGGTTGGACGCAGAGAAATTGCTTGAAGATAATGGCCTGCGATGGACAAGAACGGAAGATTTCTGGCTTTTCGAAGGAGCGCCATCAGTGGATACAGCCTGGATGAATGGTCCATAATGAAATGCCCCACGGAAACTGAAAGGGCCATTGGACTATACGCCTTCCGAACACTAAGGCGAGGTTCTGCTGAAAGAAGCCCTTGACCATATCGAGAACTGAGAATAAGATTAAACCTTCCATCGCTTCGAGAATGTCGTCTTGTTTGGGGAGGGGATAGGCATCAGTGTACATCTTGGTGTTCACGTGTCTGAGATTGAAGGGGCCTGTTTTTTTGGAGTTTTTTATGGGCGATTTAATTTTGATTTACTGGGTCTTCCAGAGGAATTAATGCTTAGAGGGAAGTGATTGTGCTGTCAGGGAGATAAATTGCAGAACAGGGCTTCGCTGCCGATTGTATGTCTAAGGAGTTGTCAAATTGAGATCTTAACTGCGAAGGACGAGTTTGCCACAGGAAGCTTACTTTATAATAACTTTGCAATGTTTATCCTCACCAGCCCCTGAAGCACGCTAACGAGCCCCTGGGTCTAGGGCTGCAAACTCCAATAAGCGAAGATCCGACAATAACTGTCACTCTCTTGCCGCGTCGGAGCAAAAATTCATACTGCAAGTTCTATTCATGTCCGCTCTAGGTGTCATCTCCCGAAAATCGAGCACCTGTCATCGCTATCTGTCTCGACTTATTGAAAGAGGCACCCTCGAGCAGTTTGCTCTATTATCGAGGTGCATCTTGTGAAAGAAAGCTTGCATGCGTGCTGACAATGTTGTCAATCCAAAAACGGACCACCCATTCGGTCAACTTAAGCGAGTGGGGAATAAGGGGAAATCCTAGGAGACCGACTTGGAATGACTGCTATTGGCTATGATTCCCCGGTGCTAGCGCACCATTTCTCCGCACTCGCGACACTTCCGCTTGGTGGTCTTGGTGCTTATTCGTGTTGTCTAGACCGCTCTTCTTTCAAATGTCACAGTAACCCCACATTCCAAAAGCCCCCACTCTTCGCCTGCCGACTTCAGTTTGCAATCGATGACTACCAGCATTATCTTGAGGCTCACAATCTCCATGGCGATATTGTAGCCAAATTTAAACGTTATGCCTTCAACCATGAAAAGAGCATGCGATCATTGTATCAATCGAAAGGTACGATGCGATGGGACGCTCCCATGCCAGAAATGCTCAGCCAGACCTGAGCTTGCCTGCACTTATCTTGCTCCTACTCGAAAGCGAGGGCCCAAATTCTCGAATGTGAGACGCTCCAGAATATCGTCGCAGCTTAAGCAAGGGCCCCTGTCGCGGTTGCACGAGGAAGATGGGCGGCCGAGCCCTGAGAATTGTCATAATGTCCGCCTCGATATCAACGTCGATTCTGCTGCTCGACTTTCGGCGAGTCTACCATCAAATTCCAATTCCAAAGACACATCGATACCTCTGGTCGTTTTGGAAGCCATCATTGAGGCATACGAAGCTCGAATGTTTCCCGTTTGGCCCGTGATCGGCACGGAGAGTTTACTGCAATTACTTCGGACAGGGGAATGTAGGGATGCCTATGTGGTCGCGACTGCTCTATGTGCTGCGACCATGGCTCAACTACACCTTCTGCCCGTGGCTCTTCAAGATCAGACTTTCACATGTCAAGAGATTGAAAAGGAATGCACACGAGCCCGGGCGTCTTGTGATTATCGAGAACGGCCCGACCTTTACGCAGTTCTGACCTCATTCTTCCTGCAGTAAGCCTATCTTCATACTCATTTGCTTTTTTTTCTATGAGAGCTCCGGAGCCGGGAGCTGTTTCTGAAGCCATCACAGCCGTTTGTTCTTGTGTCTCGGCTCCCGAGACAGCTCCAAAGCTTTCTCTTAGCAGATGACTTTTTACTATGCTGATAAGGTGACAGTGTGTATCATGCAAAAGTCGATAATCAGAACAGCGCATTGCTCTATATACAAGAAGCCATCGTACTTGCGCGGTTGCTGCGACTAGATGATGATGGGTTACAATGTAACGAGAAAGATTTTGAAGGACTCGCAAATGGAAAGGTTATATATCTCCTATTGTGGGTGACGGAAAGGTATACTCCTAGCCCCAAATCAATTGCTGAGGAGTCTGCTGAACTGAAATATAGAGGCTATGCCGTTCAATACGGCCTACCGATCTCATTGCACCACACGGTGTCGCTCTCTTCAATCCAACCGTACAAAAGCAGCGCCTGCATCCAGGGATTGGTGAACTTGGCAAGCCTTTTTGTGATATTCGACTCCTCATCTGTTCCACAGTTCTCGAGGTACAAAGAATTTCCCGTATCGAAGGAGCAACTCGTGGCACTGAAAGGAAGATTTGCCAACACTCCAGCACCATTGAAACACTTGTCCGTAGCTCAACAGGCAGACTTCCTAGCAACAAAGTCATGGATGCAAATCCTTCTTTGGCAACAAGCTATGTCTCGCGGCTTCCTGTCTTCGTCTGCTAAATGCGACTTCTTGACCTTTTGGTATCCCGCTCAGGTGTGCCAAGAAGTCCTAAGGCGAACACAGCTTTTTTCGACTGAGGATCTCACACCACTCGGACGCGACCAGGTACGTATAGGCGTGAGTTGAGAGATACCTGAAATGGCTGACAGCGATTATGTAGTTGGTGAAGTTATTTGAGATTGCCAACACCTTAGCAGACACTATCTTGTGCAACTCCCAATTAGCCAAGCGCTCAACTGGGGAACTGGGACCTCCAGATTATCTGCATGGTCTCTACCAATTTATCTCGCCAATGTTAGAACTAGACGGAGTGTTTGACTCAATGCTTCGACAAAAGACTGCGGAGGTACTGCTGAGAGCCCCAACTCGATTCTGGCAGCTCGATTACAATTCGTCCTCCGAGAATGAGTGGGCGATTGAGAATGTTGCAGAAACTGGCGATACAGTCATTTGACAGTAGGGGACCGGAACAGGACCTTGCAGGTTTCTTCGCATACCTAGTTTGAGAAATGAAGACCCAGTGCGTTGCAGTCACGTGGAGGTACCAAAAGTAGAAACTCCGCCTTGAGTACGATGCAAAGTCCTCGAGAGACTTTTTAAGCGCCTAGGCGGACATTTCGAACGTCGGACTTACAGAAGCAGTTCGGTCCGATGTTCGAAGCGGAATTCCGAACATCAGATGGGTGCAGAGCAAGTGTTGTCACCGAATGCTCGGATATCCTGCCCAACATTACTCATTTTTTCTTTGCGAGAAAGATGTCAGACACAAATGACTCCTTGCTCATCAGGATACTAAGTTTTCATAGCTCAAAAAAGAATAGAGCTCGGATACGGATGTAAGCATTCCAATTGTCGTGCTGACATAAATATTGTTCTGGTTAACGCTACGGAAGCTACGCATAAAGATAAGAGAAATACCAGAGGAAACTATACCGATAACATCTCACTGTACACGCGCCTCTAGTAATCTGGCCGAGAAAAAAGCGAGGAAAGTATTCCGATAATCTTTGTGTACATCCTGATTGGACTGCGTATGCTCGGAGATACGCTAAACCCTTCGTAGCAAAATTATTGCTGATCTACTCAACTCAGCGTATGTCCGGAATACTTATTATCAGAATTCCAACCAACTGATAATATAGTATATATACTGAAGTGCGAAGCTAATAGCTCAAAGCCATACTCACACTGGAGTAACAACTGCGGAGCATTCGCATCGTCAACATTCTGTATCGTCTATCTCATCAAGAAACAGTGAAATCACAGCGACTTCCCACGAAACGAGCCTTTTCCCAACAGGACACGATGGACGCCGAACAAATCGATAGATTGCAGTCTCATGTGATACTGGGCATGTTCTGCAGTGCGGTACTATCGACCCTGCAACCCGAAATGAAGTTCTCGTCCGAACAGTTCTACGTGAACTTGCATATATCCGTGATGTTATGGAACATTATGGGAACGGCGTACCTCAGCATTCGTATTTTAGGGTACTTTCGAAAACGAGGGGAGGCTTGGTGGCATATTCCGATGAAAGTGCTCGAGACTGTGCTTTGGGTACTGCCTGTCTTTTTCGTAGGGTTTGAGGGTGGTTTGTTAGCTAAGAAATATATCCTCGGTGAGTTGATATACCCTGACAGTAGTGGAGCATCCAGCAGCTGACTTACCAGTTACCACAGGGGTCTGGAGTACTATTGGACCAAAATAGGCCCTATTTCTGAGGAAGCCGAGGGTGAATGTTGATAAGAATCGCAGTTTTATTATCATGACAGATCGAAATTAAGATAATTATAATTCCATCGCTGATGCTGAGTCGCCAGACTCGACGTTCCTCATCAGGGTCTCCAAAATCGAAAGCCTGTTTTTAGCATCATTCAGTTCATCTGCCCATATTCGAAGCATCTCAATGACGGCGTATACAGAGCTTTTCCACTGTGGGGGTAGGATCTGTTTTAGCTGCGTAGTAAGATTCGCAGCAAAAAGAAGCAATGCGCTTCGTGTACTTCGTCGCAATATCAACCACGTCGCGTACTGTCGTTGGCGACACCTTCCTCGGCTCTTTCGAATACGCTCGATGCAAATTGAAATTGCTTTGCTTGCGAAGCTTAGGGACGTTGGCTCATCTCTCGCCTCTCCTGAAATGATGTTTACGACGAAGGGCCAATACATGATCTCGTAGCAATCCAAAAGGTGCATTTGAAGCTCGACTCGCATTATTGCAAGGGTAGAGATGGGGTTGATATGGTCTTCAATGTCTCGGGTTCCAGCCTGCGTTCCAGCCTGCAGCTCAGCTGGAAGCATCGTACATCTGTCATCCCATGTTAGCGGGTCCATACCGTTCTCTCTTGATCTCTTACAATCCCTCTGCCTCTTTTTCCAAGTTCATGATCTCTTGCGACATGTCTTCCACTGATATTTGCACACGCTCGCAGTGATAAATATAGTTCAAACTTCGATTTTTGAGTCTACGAATTGCGATGTCGGATAGGTAAAAGTACCATCCGACCCGCAATTCGGTCGCGAGGCTCTCTGGCGGTGATGGAAAGAAGGTAGGATAGGCGAGATTGTTGATACTATCTTGTGCAAGGTCCAATTCGAGGCAAATTTCCCTGGAGAGTCAGAAATTGGGTCGCTGCAGAGAGAAAGACATAACACACAGCTCTGATTTAAAGGTGGCCCAATAGATTCGCTGCTGCAGTTGATTCCTCTCTTGGTGTTCTGGACTCGCTGTGCTATCAGAGTGATGCCCCTGACAACAGGCGAGAGATTGGATGAGCAACTTCCATGCTTCCAAAGGCCTCATCGTCGCTGCTAAATAATGACCTGCCATATAGAAACATTGAGCCGCGATAACGGTCCTATCGGTAAGAAGCGGTCCCATTCGCTTTTGGGCTGAGAAGAAATACAGTTCCGCAGTTTGGAACGTCGCAGAACCACGAAACTCTCTTGAAGACTCAACTGAATCCGTGCCCGGACGTTCAGAAACGATGCCTACGGCACATGCCAAGAGCTGGAAAAGTCAATTGCGGATCAGAGAAGCACACCGAAAGTAATGCTCACAACTAGACATGATTCTGGGTTCCATCCCAACCCGCTCGATCGAACGCTTTGCAGCTGTTCTTTGAGCTGTACTTCCTCGAAGATTGGATTGAAAATATGCACGTGATCGAAAAACTTCTTTAATGCGTCGTCGACCTCTTCAGTCCGAAGATCTGGGTCCGCTGGTGACCACTGTAGTTCCGCATTCGTCTCATGAATTGGCTCAAACAGCGATTTCAGATTGACACGCTGGTCAATGTTCTGATGTTCGAAAACTGGCCATTGTAACATGGATTCGACGTTCACGTGGTAGCGATACTCAGCTGTATCACTGACTCCTCTTGCAGTCAAGTTGGGAGCATTGAAAGGGCTACTTTGGGACGATGAACCTGCACTAGATTTTGTGCGAGGCAGATCTTCGGTCTTGTTCGCTCGAATGAGCTGTTCCAAGCCGTCGAGGCGCTTCAAGATGGCAACACTGCCCAGATCGAGACTGCATCATGCGTCAGTTCGGCCTTCGTCGAGAGTTTGGAGTGTGGGTGGAGTACTTGTCGCTCTTGTCGCCATAGACACACTCGACCCCCAGAGTGATGCACATCGAACAAGATGGCCGGGCATTGTCGCATTTTGTCCGTCTATGGCGACACATTCGACACGCCTGAACAGCTCGCTTCCTTGGAAATGCCGACTTCATGATGCGAGAATAGGTGAGTCCTAGGCGGATCTAGATGAGGTTTCAGTCGTGTGATGAGATGTTCATGTTCAGCAATTGGAGAGGAGCTGTGGAGATCTTGGCAACAACGATGTCGCCCCACGTGCCCTTGGAGCTAAGTGATACTGGGAATTATCTATGAATTCCCTGCGCATCAATCACATTACTCCTTAACTTCATTCGGTGGCATGGTGGAATTTTGATATGAGCGCAATCCATTCCTTCCGATGGCGGAACTATTTCTAAGCGTTGAGACAATATATCCATGAAGCAGAAGTTAGATGTTGGATGAAGAATGTTCGAATAATGGCGCTTGCAGGCGAGAGCTCCAGGGAATGTGATGGCCCCAACCCTGTTTACAGGGCATCATAGCGCCACTATACACCAGAACTAGTAGCCCTAGTAGCTAAAGGCAATCAATTAATAATACATATAGGCACCGGCTCAGGCTCTTTCGACGACTTCAAAACCTCTCACTGCTAACTCCCCCTCCCTCTCTCACAATGCACAGTTAAAAACTTAGTGGTCCTCTGTGTTGAAGCCATTCGGAGAAAATGAGAAGTCTCACTTTAACGCCATATCATAAGCTTTTATATGATCCCCACCGTAGAAGATGGCTTCATACGCCTTGAGAATATATCCTGGATACCACGTGGTGCTATTCAGGTCAATGGTTCCGTTGGCGGGTGATGACTGAGCGGCGTTGACAAGAGATTGCAGCAGCCAAGACAAAGCTGGCGAGATCGGTTGAGATCATGGTGGATAAGTGGTGTGAGGTTATGAAACAGTATGAAGAATTTTTGGGTAGAGACTGAAGAGGTGATTCTACAGCGTAGATGCTCTTATAGGAGGCAGAATTTCACCCTATATAGGGAACCTCAATTTCGACTATCTACAGCATCATCTTAACGCTTTTTCTTGGGTTTGATTTCTGGCCCGTGCATTCATCTCCATATTCAATAGGAAAGAGTTCAGAAATGTTCTCCATTTTTAGGGGTTACACTGTCCGACATACATGAAGTGGAGTATGACATGGGATAGGAGATGAGAAAAGGATAACTGGGAGGTCCTTTAACTTGAAACAGAGTTCAGAAAGCTAAATGGCCAGGACTAATATCCAGAGAGTTGATCAAAGGAAGTTTACAAACACAAACAAGCTACGCAAAAGAGCTCAATTGCAATCAAATGCATAAAAAAGCTAATTCGCAACTCTACCATACATTCGTCTTCCTCCTCTCCCAGATACCATATCCCCAGCCGCCCATGGTCTGCTCATACCCTAATCCTCTACCTCTAAGCGTTCAAGTTGAGTGGCGAACGGCAGGAGAACGAGTTCAGCTGTGGATTCCTAAATTGGATGATCATTCCTGCACAGTAGTCAATAAATTGTCAAAGATAGCCCGCAGAGAAAACTTACCATCAACAGCCGCATACATACCCAAACCGCACATAGATAGCGATGCGAAGAAGTATATAACATGCCACACATTGATTGCGATCTGCCATGGGCCACCGCTGAAGAAGCCGCGTGTCCACCGCCTAACAGTCGTCTCGTTCCTCAACGTTTGTCCAGTTGCAGGATCAAAACCTTCGCCTTGTTCCGCCCGGATTGCATTCCTCTGAATGTCGTAGCCTAGAGCGAAAAATGGGGGCAGAGTATATGTCAAGTTCAATAGGCAAGATGCCGAAATGACACTGACGAAGCCAAAGTAATCTGGAATTGCAGCTGCGATGACGAAGGCTACACCCCACCAGATAGGAACAATGCAAGCATAAAAGATCTTGCCACGGGTGGTAACTAGCGGAGGCGCATTGAATATATCCATGAGGATATTATTGTACATAACTTTGATCCCTATGTTGCCGTACAGGCCTGCGGCGATCAGAGCCGCGACCAAAGAGATCATGTTACCTAAAGAAAATATTAGAGTCAGTATATACCCAATTTTTACTGAAACAAAGAAGAACGAAGCACATCATATGGATTAGAGACTAATGGATCTGGATGCGTGGGAAGGGAATTCAAAATTCGGATACGTGCACGTGACCATGTCTTGCTTTCCTCATGGTCTCGCCAGATTGGAAACTTACCTGCTGTCTGCCACCCATAAATGCTCACACCCTGATATGAAGGATTAAAGCTGTACTGTCCTTGGAAATGATAGACGTAGCATCCATAGATCAAGTAAACGGTGTAGATGAAAAACTGCGCTCCCCACATGGCTTTGATGAAATCACGAGGTCGCTTCATCTCAGCCAAGAATTCCACGAAAAGCTGAGCACCAGCATATGCCAGCACGCCAGATAGTAATCCATTTATGGAACCAACCAAGCTGTTCTGGGGCAGTCCTCCATAATGAATAATTGGCGGGTAGTTGCCAGCGTCGTCTGGTGCGATGGTGGTAGGGTCCACTGCAGAACCAGCTGATCCTAGCACGGAGATAGCGAAATTTGGATCTGAATGTGCCATGACACCCATTGAGATGAAGATGACGAGCAGGTTCAGCCACACTGCAAGATTGGCCACCCATCCGTAGGCTTTGAGGGTACGAATCTGTGTCAAGAAGAAACCGACACAAACAAACAGGACTGGGCAGACGATATAACATAACTTGAACTTTGAGACCTGTGAAATATTCTCGCCGTACTGGATGGTGACCTGACCAAGAAGTAGCAGTAGACCGAGCGCTTGGATTATATTGGTGACATAGCGGGCAGTCGTACCCCAAGTCCTGAATCCAAGATCGCCATAGTTCCTGGCCGGAAATTCGTAGCTGTCAATGCCTAGGAATACATGCCAGATGAGATATCCAGAGTAGCCAGCCATGAACCCGAAGACGGTGTACAGAGCAACCCCTACATGGAAGTTAGCAGACAGCAATAGTGATACTCATAAGCATCTTACTTACCAGGTCCCCATCCTAAAGTTCCCAACGAGAAGCCTACCCCATATGGTCCCAGAATATCTGTGGTGATCAGATAGAAACAGGCTCCCCACGATGCCGTGCGAAATGCACGGCTTGCATTTGTCCATTCCTCATCTGTGATCTCAAGTCTATTCTCGCGGTTCGCGAAATTTTCTGCCGTGAGGTGGTTCTCGCCCGAATGGTCTTTGACTTCACCGTCCTGGTTCTTCTTTCGCAGCACAATCTCCCGCCAATTGAGTACAGGAGACTCGAGGGTCTTCTCTTCTTCTCTGGTCCTCCGTGCGTACCAATTATACTCTTCGAACGTCACAGCGGCGTCATGCGGCGATCGCGCTTGGGGTTTGATGTACGTGCTTGGTGCCTGCACATCTGGTGTGCCCGGCGAGTCTTCCGGGGTACTCTTCTTCTCGTCCATACTGTTCTTGAGGGTTTAGTCGCGATTTCACTTGTAGCGATACAACGCAATAAGAGGTAGGGTTAACAAAACAAAAGAAAGAAGGTTCAAAACGCGCAGCAAGAGAAGGATATAAATTGGACCGTCCGATGCACCCGACACCCTTGGTATTACGATTCTCATGCCACTCGAGAGCCGGCCCCAATACAACCAATTCAGGTTATCGAGCTGCAGTGGACCTTCCTATCTTCGCGCAGGGTGTCTGATCATCCGACGTAATGAGCCACCGCTCTCGTGATTGGCAACGATAGCCAACTAAGCTCATCGTACAGACAGCTCCCCGTATGGCACAGTCATAACAGCCATGAAAGTCAGAAACCCCGCAGGGCACGCACGCCATCTTGCTTCCAGGATCGCCGCTCTGCGTGCGACGTTGATTCCGGCGCCGTGTTGGAGGAGCGGTTGCCAGGTTTTCAGTCGCCTGTTCTTGATGTGGCTCGTGTGGTTGATGGGGGGTGGTGGGCTCAGGGCAGCAAGACAGCAAGAAGCAGGTGCAGGGCTTGGATGCGAGGGTGTTGGTGTGTGCCTGTAAGCAGCTCAGATATCGTTCGCCGCATCGCGCTGCCGAGTGTAAGCGGCGATGGCCCATCACCAATGGCCCTTCCCAGATTCCCAAGACGGTGGGTGATTGCACCGCGCACTCGAGGGTCGTGGGTTCTCGATTTGCGATTCGAAGGTTGGAAGCTCTTAAGCTCTTAAGCTCCTTCCTATTTCGATGCTGACAGACTCCGCTGACACTCGACGACCCATCGTATCGGTCCTTTCCACGTCAAATCGAGCCTCGAACAAGAGCACGCAAGCTACTCAACTTCTCGAAGCCGCTCGCATGAGCAATGGGTATGGTACGATGCATGGGGGGCCACAGCTCGGTGGCCTTCCAAGATGGGATGGATGCGGGATGGCCCCGGATGCCTCGGACGGTTGAGGATCGACATGCAGACAGCGCCGGGCAGTGGGCAGTGGGCAGTGGGCAGTGGGATGGAGGGCGCAACGCCACAAGCACATCATAAACCTCGATTGCTTCGAAACCTTCCAGACGCCGTTCCGTCTACGCGTCAGACCATGAGTTCCGAATAACACAAGAGTTGAGAGGATGGGTTGGATATGGTCGCGAAGATCGAGATGCGATGCACGCCACGCGCAGAGTTGCATTCCTCGAGCGTGACAAGGCGGCCGCGCAGCCTCAAAGGTTCGAAGTCGCAACTCACAAGACGGTTGACAATACAAACCCTGACAGTTCTTGATGCAGGCTTGAACGTGAGAAGCGTTGCACAGTCCTGCTGGATTGTATCCGTCGACTGGGCCTGCACATCCAAGACCAGATGTCGTCGGGTTTGACCCATCTACCCCAGATCCAATCCACGTTGCCAAGAAGTTCGGCTGCACCGAAGGAAGCGCCACAATGCTTGTTTGCACGATCTCCATTCACGGACGATATATATAATCACTGGAAGCGAAACAAAGGAACGCTTCGGGATAATTTCAGAGCGCGTCGTGTATAGAACAGGGCAGACCGAAACACCCTTCACCGTGCAGACTTGCTACATTTGAGCAACCTTTCCAACATCGAGCTTCGTAGGTCCAAAACTTGATCATCATGCTCACATTACCTTTCAAGGGTCCTCCGAGTCCGTTGCCGGTGCCGGTGCTGGTGCCAGTTCCGGTACCCAACGACAGCTTGTTGCCGGCCCTAATTGACCTTGTTGTTGTGGCTTGGATCGTTGGTCGCACGCCGTTAGCCCAATATTCTGCTCTTTGTGGGTCAATATTGGAAATTTCCATTCCACTACACGCGCAGTCCATTGCAGGTTATGACCTGCTAAGGCTTGGATATTTTAAGCACTAACACCGCACATGGGACAGAAGCGTAGGTGTCTTTTTCATGTCTCTTTACGACGAGGAAGCTGGCGGGTGTGAAGGACCATCCAACGTTACCAGCCACACGGTAGGCTCGACCAGAGTGAAGACTAGGAGGGATCCTTCGAAGCCTCGATGTTGAATGACTATTAGGAGCGAAGAATGCGAGTGGCACATTGCAAAGTTTAGGTATTTGATGCGCTCACAACTAGAAAAAATTTCCACGCAAAATCTTTAAGATGATAAAGAGGCGCAGAGATTTTTCCAATGCTGTAGGGGCCAAGGGGGCGAGCGGACCCTTTATGCCTGAGATATAGCCATGTCCCAGGATATCGCCGAACTTTTTAATGCTCGGCACCCACGGGGAGTTCAAGGTCTAGGTTCTAGAGCTCGTCATCTATCTGGAAAATAGGACTGTCTGACTCACCTTGCGTGAAATGAGAGCACTGATATCCGGATACTTGATTATTTCTTCATTCACAAATTTATTGCTGCTCTGCAAGATCAGGGTTTTATGATATACCAGTACCTAGGACAGATTCTTAGTATAACTCGTTCCGTCATCTGTATTTTGGCCACTCCATCAATACGCGGAGCCTGGATGTAGCTGTTGAGTTGCAGGCTGTAACCATCATCAGCAGTGTAGTCGTATCGGTACTCAATGGTTATGGCTTACCGGTCACATGGGGTCATTGAACGGAGCAAGTATGGTAGACATTACTTGTATTCGTTTCCTCGGTAAATAGGGAATGCGCGTGCTGCCCGAGAAAGAATTGCCCGCTGCAGCTGATCATAACTTGAGTCTCAATAGAGCAAGATGTAGGACATTAGGAGACTTTAGGATATTCGGCGATAAAGGCAAGCCTAGAATATCATAGCTAGATAACGCTGCGGCATGATTTGAGTTCACCGATGATGCCAGCACCGCATGGCCTCGCAGCATAGCCATTGGGAATTTGGGAATTGCATGAACTCATTCTTTGGTTCATGATGTTGTTAGACGATCTGGAGATCCGATTGTTAGGTATCAGAGAAGGCGCGTTGAGAAAAGTTGAAGCAGTTCGAGGACGTCAGCCCTCTTCGCTTATACTCCCCACATCCCTGTTAAGCAGATGAGTATTTAAATGTTGTCTAATGCCAGCTGCTTCAGATATTTCGCATCCGTTTAACATACGAAATAGCCTTGTTTATCAAAACTTAATCAGGCAAATGAAAGCACGTATGCCTATTTCAAGGGAGCTTTCCTAGATGTCTATCAAGGTCGATAGAGCTTACAGCAACGACAATTAATCAACATAAAACTCAAAGTTTTCATCAAAGTCTATCCTTACGCCGACAGAATATAACCTGTCATCTTCATTAAAAGGGACTATATCCTTGTACGTGTCCTGCTTCTTATCATAAAAATTGAGTATTCTCAACCCCTGAAATTTAGCGAGAAGAAGCTGAATGAGTTACCCTTTTATAAGCGAGGTTCTAAACTTTTTGATGTAATGGTATAATCAATATTTGCAATACCAAGAACTAGACAACAGAAAGCTCAACCTCGGAGCGAGTAAGCCTTACTAAGGCTACCTAGCAAGTTCTTTCCATCATTCGTGCAATCTAATAATATGAAGTAAGGCATATTTGTTTTCAATTCAATACTTAAACTATCAAGTTTTAGCTGATGTTGTAGTGGGGCGCAAAGCTGTTTGAGGTTTTAGGGGCTAAGTCATGTGATTAGGGGACGTGTATATAGTCTGAGTTTTCAGCTCTCAAATCATTAGGCAGCTTCGACTCCAAAACTCATTCCCTCCCACCCTTCTACACCCCACTACATATGACATAAGAGAAACATAATCAAAAAAATTCGAGTATATTTTGTGTAGCCTGATATGGAGTTTGTCGGGCAATCGCAGGCTGGCAGCATTCTCACGAGACTTGGTGAACTTATAGTGGTTTTAGCGAGCAGTGCCCCGGGATTTATAGGCTGTTTGCGATGAATATAGCGCTATATAATAGAGCAGGTACTTAAGAAATGAACGGTATGTGACGGCATAAGCAATACAGGGAGGTCAACTCTTCAGCATTTTGTCCAGCCTCCTTTCTCAAGCTTTCACAATTAGGCTCCACTGTAGCTTGTGCTTCCGATGGTCAAGAAGCCCACGACAAATTTATAAACAGTTTTTCATTACTTCTAAAATCGATGTAATCTTTGTGGATATTTAGCTAATTAATCGTATTATTTTTTTTAATTTAATATAAATTAATAATTCGCAAATATTATTAGCAAATAGAGCATTATTAGTTAGAACGATCTATTTCTGGGAGAAAAAGTTTTAAAATTTATAATATAGCTAGAATAAGTATCGAAAGCGTCGGCAGACTAGAATAGCCTAGATCGATGATCGGCACGAGCTAAACATTACGATAAATCCTTCTTACGCATTATCGAGCATTTTGGAGAATTAGCGGAGCTTATAAAGCTTTTATATAAATATAGAATTTTACTTTTTAATAAAAAAGTAAAGATTAATTATTATATTAATTAAATATTATATTTTATATTTTTTAATTTATTATTTTTTATTTTAATATTTTATAAATTAAATTTTTTTTAAATTAAAAATATAATAAATAAAAAATATAAATATATCGAGAAATAAAAACTATTTATTAATAATAAATTCTTTTGCAAAACTTTTATAATCGGGCTTTATTATTCGTTAATAAATATAAAAATTTATTTTATTAAATAAAAATAATAATTCGTTTAATATAATAGAAAATAAAACTTTTATTAATTAATTTATAAAATTAAATTTTTAAAAAATATTACGATTTTTTAACGTTATCGAAAAATCGAATATTTAAAATAAAATATCGAATTATAAATATTAAAATAATTATATTTTTAATATTTTTAAAAAAATATTTAAAATAGAATATCGAATTATAAATATTAAAATAATTATAATTTTAATATTTTTAAAAATATATTTAAAATTTTTAAAAAAAATTTAAACGAAAAATCGAAAAATTTAATTATTAAATATAAAAATTATATTAAATCGTTTATTAATAAATTTACGCGAATTTAAAAACGATTTCGTAATTATAATATTATTTTCTAATATATTCGTAAATTAAAAACCGAATTTATAAAAAAAAACTTTTATTATAAAAAGTTTTTTTATAATTATTTTTTATATTTTTTAAAATATAATTTATTATTTTAAAATTTTTCCGAATTTATATCGATATTAAATTAAAATATATAATTTAAAAAAAAATTAATATCGATAATATTAAAAAAATTAATAATAAAATAATATTTCGAGAATTTTTATTAATGAAATTTTGAAATTAAAATTTTGAAATTAAAATTTTGAAATTATTTCGAAATTTAATATTTTAAAATAAAATAAAAAATTTTAAATTTAATTATTTATTAATTTATAAAAAATTTTTTTAATTAAATATTAAAAATAATTCGATAATTAAAATATAATATTTCGATTTTAATTTTAAATTTATAATCTTTATATCGATTATATTAATTTAATTATTATAAAATTTAAATTCGATTTAAAAATTCGTAATTAATAAAAAATCGTTATAAATTTAAAATTTAAAAATTATAAAATATATTGAAATATTTTTAAATATTTTTAAATATTTTTTATATAATTTAATTATATTTTTTAAAAAATAATAAATTAAAATTTTTAAAAAATTTCGAAATTTATAATAAAAAAAATTATTTTCTTTTTTTATAATTATATATTTAAATTTAAATAAAATATTTTTAAAAAACGAAAATATAAATTTTTTTTTTTAATATTATTTTAACGAATATATATATTATAATATAAATTTATAATATTATTTTAACGAATATATATATTATAATATAAATTTATAATATTATATAAAAAATATAATTTATATTTATAAATTTATAAATTTATATTATTTAAATTATTAAATTAAAAATTAAAAAATTGAAAATTTTTTAAAATATTTTATTTTAAAATAATAATAATATTAAAATAAAATTTAAACGAAAATATAATAAAAATATAAATTTAAATATAAATTTTTTTCGAAAATTTAAAATTTTCGAATAAATATTATAAAATCGTTATAATAATTTCGAAAAAAATAAAAATAAAAAATGAAAATCTCGTTTTTTTAATTTAAATTTATAAAAACTTTAAATATTATATTAATAATAAAAATTATTTAAAATATAATAATTAAATTCGAAATAATTTTAATAAATATTGCGGTATGGATGCGGTATAAGGACGGGATAGGCATGTGCCTCGTTTGTACTTAATCGTCTTTTTTAATTTAATAAAAATGCATCTTCTTTACAACTACTATAATGCAAAGTTGGATCACTATAATAAATAGTAGTAATACTCTAAACGTTTATAAAACGATTAAATCAAAAAACCTTTTATTTTTAAAGTAATTTCTATTATACTAATTAAGAAATCGTCGAGAACTCGACGTTATTCCGATTTTACGATTTTATAGTATACGATCGAGCCAATAATGTAATAACTAATATTAAACGTTTACATTACCCTCGTACACTAATTATATACTTTTCGAGAAATAAAGTATTATTCGGCTAATAAAATTTAAATTATTAACAATATTATCGATAAAGTTATTACTAAATATCTACGACTAATAGAGACGTTCCTAAAACGAAAGACGAGAAGTCGATTAACGTCGAAATTAGCATTATTTGCAAACGACACAATCCAAGTATTACAACCATTCCTTGCTAATTAGGCTATAAACAAAGCCGCTCTCGAAGCAAATATACAACGATTCGTCACTTTCTCCGACTAATACTACCCAAAGACAAAACTAGAAAGGAACGGCGAACCGTTCGAATTGGAAAAAAGCAGCCAAAGTAATAAGCAATCCTTTTTGCCATACAATAACGCTACAAAAAAAATAGACAAAAACATGCCGAAAGCATAAAATAACGGCGAGTCTGCGGCAAAGCCACCTCTTCTATTACAAGAGATAGCTAGCGAAATAGCAGCACTTAGAATAACTGCCCTCGAGAATAAAGACAAACGAAAACAAAACCGCAAACCATCGGCAATATCGGGAAAACAAAATAATAACGGAAAAAGCTCGAGCTCAAAAAGCAATAATAGCAACCCAAACTTTATACCACTCGAAGCCGAAAACGGGAACGTAGCAGCAACGGGCTTACTATAGCCGAACTAAATAAACGCCGACGAAGTATCGTTATAATAAAACCTAAAAAATATAAAGTTTTTCCAATTTAATAATGAAAATAATAATTATTATATTTA
The DNA here is from genome assembly GCA_003988865.1 of Phialocephala sp. D728. Lineage (NCBI taxonomy): Eukaryota > Fungi > Ascomycota > Leotiomycetes > Helotiales > Mollisiaceae > Phialocephala > Phialocephala sp. D728. Next base: position 90,491 of record QYAJ01000135.1, read on the forward strand.
TTAAAAAAAAGCGACGATTTAGAAAAATATATACTTTTTCATTAACGCTTTTTAATTTAATATATTAGTAAAAAAAGAAAGTATCGTTCGATCGAACTTATAAGTATATTTGCAAAGCATCGTATAAAAATAATATATCGAAGAAATCGAGGATACGACGAGATTAGCTTTCCGCTTCGCACTCGAAAAAATACAATTATAAACTAAGTATTTAATTAAAAGATTCAAGGACTTTATCCCGGCAGCGATCACAAAATTTAATGCAAAAGCGTATATTTTAAACGATTCACTAGCAAAATAAAACGTAAAAGCATATATTATAACGATTATAAAATATGTTAAAGCCGCAAATATGGAGAAGCCCTATTAGTAATTAGCGTATATATATAATAATTTGGATAAAAAACTACGTTCTTTTATCTCCGCTTTTTAAAAAGGGATAACGATCTTTATTTAATTTAAGAAATTAGTATCGAAGCAAAAATTATAATAAACTATATTACGTAAACGTGCTTAAACGATTTCGACGACGAGGTAAAGCTAAATACTTCTATAATATAATAATAGAAGTAATAACTTCAAAAGAAATTCGAGATTTAATACGTAGGCAGCTTTATTAACGCCTTATGGTCCCAATCTCGGATTCCGATTTTTTTACTTTAAACTATAATGGCAATCGCGGCCACTATAATAATCTAAGCTATAATAGCAATTTAAGCTATATTAGTAAAAAAATATTATTAATTAAATCTAAAACCAAAATACGACGAAATTATTACTATTATCGAAACTTCGCTATTTTCTAATTATAGCGTTCGCAAACGAAAAAGAGAATTTAAAGCGAAAACAAAATTATTTCGAAAATAAATACTTTAAATCAAAATATAACGAATAAAAATTTAAACGTTATCGACGCTATAATAATGCAAACTATATATTCGATTATATAAATATCCCGAAGAATTATAAAGCGAAATACGAAAAAAAATTATAAAAAAGCAAATATATTATTATAGAAAAGTTCACGTTCTCGAATTTTCTTGAAAACGATGCCGAATTATAAAACGATTATTTCTTAGTAATATTTAATGAAATAAAATTATTGATTTATAGTAAATATAATAAAATATTTTAATTACGAATAAAAATATTTAAACACGTTTACGCGAATATTTGTAAAAGCCCCAAAACGAATTTACCCCTAATTCGCAATATAAAAGTAAAAGTAATCGAAGTCCAATTTCGAACCTATTAATTATTTATTAAAAAAATTAGCTATATATATATATAATTGGAAATTAAATTCTAAATAAACGATACCTTAATATTAAACTATATAAATATCGATTACACTCGCTTATTAATTAATAAAAATTAGCTATCCGATTATTTTAATATAATATATAATAACTCGCAAAAAATAATATTTAAAGAATTTATTAATCTTGTAACGTTATTTAAACAAATTACTTTTCCCATATTTATTTTAAAAATAATTAATAAAAAGAATTATTTAGGCAAAGTTATAATCACTATTTAAATAATAAATTAGCTCGAATCGGAATTATTACTAAAAACCGAGTTTTTATAAGTAGCGATAGCAATAATTAATTACGAAAACTCGATATTAACGCTACGAGTCTACAACGATCTCATAGCGATAATAACGATCTTTAATAAATAACTAAAAATACTTCGTAAAATCGTTACAATAGCGAAAATAATCATTCTACCAAAGTCTAGGGCTATCGTATCCATTAAATGCGCAATAGTCCCGTGCAATAAAATATATTTTTTCGAAGTATTATATATAAAAGTAAAGGATTTAATCCTTAATTATGCAAATTTAATTAATATTATAAACGACTCCAATATAGTAAAAACGATATACCCGAAAACGAAATTAGGATACATTAATAGATTTAACGAAAAGGAAGCTTATATAAGCCTCGAATACAATATTGAAATAGAAAATAATATCGAAATAGAAAAGAAAAAGAAATATAAACTAAAAAATAACGATTTATAATATCGAAACTTGCAATATAACTTTAATATTAATAAATTGTAAAATATCCCCGAAATTATTTATAATAATAGAGTATATATTTGCAATATTAACTCGAAAGCGGCGAATATACTATACGATATAGTAATATAATTTCAAAATTGCTAAATAAATCGAGGATTAATAAATATATCGAAAAAAATATATATAAAAATATTACTTGTCGAAGGATAATAAAATAAAAAAATCGCTTCGAAAGCATTTTTACTTAGCATTAAAAATAAAGCTATTATAAATAAAGTTTTTAATAATTTATAAAAACGAAACAAAATGAAATATATAAATAGGCTAACTTTTTTTACTTCGCCGATATTCGTTGCGATAAAAAAACGTTCAATTATCGATTTGCGAGCATTAAATAAACTCACCGTTTTAAATGCGTACCCGATACTATTGCAATTAGAATTAATTAATGCATTTCGCGGCAAAGAAGCGATTACTATTATAAACGGCTTGCAATTTTTTTATTAATTTCTAATTACAAAAGAATATCGAGATCGCTTTATAATAATTAGCTATAAAGGTTTAAAACGATCGAAAATCGTTTTAATAAAATTTCGAAACTTAGTCCAATATATATAAAAGTATATAAATGCAAAATTAAGACTTTTTCAAAATTTTGCAAAAAACTTTATCAACGATATCGTTATTTTTTTTTAAATATAATAAAACTCTATTTTATTTATTTGCGAAAAATTCTCGAATTATTTTATTAATTACACTTATTTTTATCGGCAAAAAAGTCTTTTATTAATTACTTTTCGATTCGATTATTAAAATATATAGTAAACACTTTTAAAATATCGATAATAAAAAATCGTATAGCAACGTTTTAAAAAATCTCTTTCCTCGTAATTTTAAAAAAACTCGAATAATATATTAAAATAACGAAATAATTACGGCTATATTTTTTAAATTATATTTATATAATAAAGCTTTTACAACGACGAAAAATCGAGTTATTAAAAATAAAATAAGAAATCGAAATAATAATAAAAAAAACATAAAGAATATATTGCAAAAACGATATACGAATCGATATAAAAAAAATTAATAATATTTTAATTTTTATAAATAATACTTATAGAATTTCATTTCCTTATTTATTTTGGATTAAAGTGTTGAATTTATATTTCGAATTAAATTCAATAATTAATAAGTAATTTAATAATTGCCCGATTAGGCTAATTTTTATAAATTAGCTTAATATACCAT